>SCHK01359144.1:0-11572 GCA_004124795.1 Poropuntius huangchuchieni
CTGGATGTAGTTGTTTGCTGGTGTTGGACTATGCCTGTTTTGACCATGAACTGTTTTAATAAAAGCTTGTATTTGGATCTCCATTGTCGTGCCCTGTTCGTTACAGAAGACTTCGCCCCACCACAGATCCAGCAGATACCAAACACCAGACCAACATGGATCCAGTGTCTTGCCTCATTTGCCTTTGTCAGGGAGATCGGCCTATTAAGGACTATGTGGAGATTTTTTGTGGACTTTGTGACCAGGTGGGATTTGATGTTGCCCTTAAAGGCATTTTATGGTTTGGCTTAACTAGAGACATATCGTGTTTAATGCTACCATATACCCCACACTGGTCACTCGAGCAATATATTGACTTTGCACTCTGGTTGAGTGGCACTGCATTTACTGTGGGGATTGCTGCAGGCTGCCACGCCTAAACCTCGCCACTCCATGTTTGTCACGTCAGAGACTCATCATGTTACGGCTGTCACTCCAGAGTCTTGACCCATCATGACTGCCATGCCAGAAGCTACAGTCAAGATGGCTGCCATGCCAGATCCTGGTCACACCATGGCCACCTTTCCTGAACCCTGTCATACTGTGTGCACACTGCACTCCAAAGGCCTCTCCTGTCCTCGAGTCTGCCCCAGAGGCCTCTCCTGTCTATGAATCCACTCGAGAACTTCCAGAGGTAGTGGTGTCCGCTGTTGAACCTCCTGAGGCTGCGGATTCTGCTTCTGAACTCTTTGCCTGTCCTGTCATGGCCATAGAAGCCGTTCATGAACTCACAGTCTGTCCTGTCACAGTCATGGAAGCCATTCATGAACTCTTGCTTGTCCTGTTATGGCCACAGAGGCCGCTGTTAACCTCTGTGCTCTGTTTCAGTCCTGCCTGATCCGCCTTGGTGGTCTCATGCCTCGTTAGGGTCAATACCTGCTCTGCTGTGGTGGTCATCTGTTCCACTGTGGGGATCTCTGCTCCTTTCTGTACTGCTGTGCCTTGGCTCCCTGCTCCACCAGCTCTAACCTGGTGGTCTTCTGCTCTGCCTTGGCTCCTTGATCTGCTGGCTCTGCTTCATTTTCCAGGTCCTCCATTGTTCCACGGTCTTTCACTGCTCTATGGTCCAGGTCCTTCACTACTCCATGGTCTGCCACATGGACCTGGCCCTCCATCCCTCCCCCTGTCCAACCTCTGCTCCGCCTCCCTCCTATTTTGAGCAGTGTTTGGAAGCCGTTCCTTAAGGGGGGGATATGTCCAGCTGGAGTGCCCATGAGCTCCTCTAGAGGGCAATCCATCCCAGACCTTTGCCACTGTTTCTTGGACTCCATTTCCCATAACACCCCATACCTAGGAACTAATTGCATACACCCTTGTTTCCTGTCTGGAGGACTATAAAAGACACACATAAACAGTCTCACATCGCAAAGTCTTGTTTAGCTGTTAGCTGTGTTTTCATTGCCTTGTTCTTGCCTTGCCTTGTTTTTAGCCTTGGACTGTTTCCTTGTTTTTGTGATTGTTTGTTGCCTGCCCTGACCATTGCCTGTATTGGATTACTCTTCTGCCTTGCCCCTGGATATAGTTGTTTGCTGGTTTTGGACCATGCCTGTTTTGACCACAAACTGTTTTAATAAAAGCTTTCATTTGGATCTCCATTGTCACACCCGGTCTGTTACAAGTATATGAAACTAAAAACGTCACCTGTAGAAATTTGCATTTAATATATTTCATTACATTTAATAAAAAATATATTTAATTGATTTTATTGATCATGTTGAAATAATGCTTCATTCTGTGTGTGTGTGTGAGAGAGAGCCCAGTTAACAGGGAATGTTCTCAGATCTTTGGCAAACATTCTAGATTGTTTCCTTCATGGTTACAAACAGATGTCACCCTCTCTGTGAAATCCAGGCTAATGTCTCAAAATCTAATTATGAGATAACAAGCATCAAAGTTTAATTTCAAACATTAATTTCAATCTTTGACATGGCCTTACTCAGTCGATATTAAAGATATCAAGGTTACATTTTCACAGAATCTTCTTTACCTTATGAAGGATGATTTTTTATTATTTTATTTTATTTTTTTGTAGAAAACAGTAAATCCCAAAAACAACTTTAGCTGGGTTTTCACAGCCAGGGTCACAAATGTTCTTCCAATAACATTAACAGAATGTTGGTTCTAAGTTATCTGGTCTTTAATACCATTCTCGTTAGAAAGGAAGAATAAATAAATTGTACTGTTTATATTTTATTTATGTATCATTCACGGAGCACTGGATGTTTGTCTAATGTTTTCAAGCATTAATACTACTTGTTTCAGATCATTCAGAGAACATTCAAGGGATGTTTCACTAATGTTCACAAAATGGGAAAATGGAGCATTCCCTTCATGTTTTCGCGAACATTTGCATAACCAATTAAAATGTTTTTTAAAATATTTAAAATATTGAGAGAACATTCACAAATAATGTTTTCATAACTTACTGATGTGTGTGATTGACAGGATGTTGCTAGGGCATTTCTTTATGGTTTCTAGGATATTGTAACTGGTTGTTTGTATTTATTTTTATCAACTACCATGCAAAAACTGCACACTTAGAACAGTAATAGCTCGCCATTGCTCAATTTGAAATGTCATTCATGCCTGTAGCACAAACAGCGCAGAGTTATGAGGTTTAAATTTGAACAATGGTAAAAGTGCTGCTTTCTAAAAATATTTACGCCCAAAAAAAAAGCCTGAAGTAGCTGCCTTGTGCCTGGAGCTATTTTAAGACTTTTGCTTTATGTGCTTGAGTTGGGCTGAGGTTTGCAAAGCAAATGAATGCCGCTGCTCAGCCTTTAAATAGCTTCTTGCAAGACCCATGCAAAAAAATCCATTCATCCAGTCCATGATATATAGTCCTCATTGACATTGCAGTGGTAGTGCAGGGGTGTGATGTTTCTTCTCTGGGCTGGAGGAGATGAGTGTGTATCAGAGAGGACTTCAGAGAGGCAAAATAACACACTCTGTCCTCTCTTCTTATTTTAAACTCTATTCTACCTTCTCATTTCTCTCTAGAACTGATATCTAGCAGCTAACATCACTCTTTATAGCCACTCTGTCATTTCTTCCTTTGTCTTTTTTTTCTTTTGTTATTTACATTTGTTCCTTGCTATTCCTTCCTTCACTTCTTCTTTGCCTGTTCTTCCTTCTGTCCTTCCTGCCTTCAAAAAATTTCATTTTTCCTTTTGTTTCATTTTCCATCCTTGAAATTCTTTTTCCCTTTCTCATTTTGACTTCCTTTTCTTTATTTAATTTTTCCTTTGGTTTTATTTTCTTTCTTTCCACTTCTATTTCCCTTTCTTACTTTTTCTTTTTCCTTTTGTTTGGTTTTACTTCCGTTTCCTTTGTGTTTCTTACTTTTCCTTTTCACTTCCTTCCTTGAGTTTCATGTTTTCCCCTTTCATTTCCTTTTCCTTCAATTTCCTTTTTCTTTCTTACTTTTCCTTTTCAGTTCCTTTCCTCTTATCTCCTTTCATTTATTTTTTCCCTTCCTTCTTTCCTGTCTTCCTTCCATTCATTTCCTTTTCCCCTTCCCCCTTCCTTCCTTGAGTTTCACTTTTCCTTTTGTTTCATTCCTTCCATTTCTTTTTTCATTTTCTTACTTTTTCTTTTCACTTCCTCCCTTTCTTCATTTCAATCTTCCTTTTGTTTCATTTTCTTTTCTTCCGTTTTCTATTTCCCTTTCTTACTTTTCCTCTGCACTTCCTTCCTTCCTTCTTTTCTTTCCTTCTATCATTTTCTCCTTACTTTTCATTTCCCTTTCTTCCTTCATTCTTTTCTCTCTTAACTTTTGCCTAGTCCTTCCTTCCTCTCTTCAGACCTCCACGTGTGTTTCTCTTCCTTTTTGACAGGTCTGATTTCATTGATTCATTCCTGTAGTTTCCAGTTCTGTGTGTTCTTCATTCATCTCCCCATTCTAACCTTTCCTCTTTTGTTCCCTTTGAGTTCCCACAGTTTCCCCTCTCTCCTTCTTCAGCTTTCTGTTCAATACATGGTTCTTCTTGTGGAGATGTCGTGTGGATAGTCTGGCTACATTTTCCAGACTACAGGTGTTTGCCAGACTCTGCCTTACATCTCTGCCTATCCTAAATATGTGAATGTAAATGTTCTCAAAACTCTCTGAAACATCTGATCATGTGACCTTTGGTCAACTTTGATGAAGAAAGTGACTGCATTTTGCCAGCAAAATCTACTAACAAACAGATGTTGTTTTAATTAGCTTGTTCAAACAATTGTCAGTTATCCAAGACTCGAACTCGCAACCTCTCGCTCTTAAAACAACAGCTTAACATATATCCAGGTAAGGAGCTAAAGCTAAAAACATAGAATTGATACTAAACGTTTCCTTTTGCATGCTTGTTATAGCAGGATCATCCAATGATCGTTTTGTTTATTAGTAATGCATCTGCCTAATTTAGCATTAAAGATCCACTGTGCTACTTGTGGACTTCAGCGCGACAGCAGCAATTAAAGCACCAGCTAAACTACGAGCTCTGGTATAATTGTTCTTCACTGAGTCAGTTATTTTTAGCAGTCTGACATGCACAATTATACTTTCCATATGTCATTTTCTTCGTGTTGTTTTGATGAAGGGCTGGAGGTCACCCTGCCAACCATAAGCGTCTGTGAAGTTAGCTGTGTTGTCAAGGCTACAGCATGTGGCGTGTCAGCCTGTTGCGTGAACATCCTGTTCCCTCTTTTCTTAATTTGAAGCTAGCTCTGCTTAGGATCAATCAGGTGGGTACATAAAACCTTCAAATACAGGTGAAATATGAAGCAAATATACAATATTTAGCAATTTAGGCACTAGAAAATGGACTTTTGGCAGACGTCGTAACCTTGGCTTGCATCAACTGGTGTTTTTCACCTCTCATTTGCCTAAAGTTTAGCATTTCACAACTTTCTGATGCTCTCACAGCTTGCTGCAGTGTCAATCCCACAATCCCCCTATAAGCCTGGAGCTCAGCTCCCATACAGAATGCATTGGAAACGGCCACTTATGCTTCCCTCACTCTGCACCAATGGACACAGATAGTAACAAACTGTATTGTTCAAACACAATCTGAATCAGCGGCCGCTGACGTCTCATTGCTACAGTGGAGGGTACGTCAGTCTTGGACCCTGCCTCTTCTCCTGCAGAGAGCGCCTGCAGCCAGCGATCACTCACTCTGTAGCAAAGAAAGTCTTCAGCCAGGCTGGAGGGAGTCTGCATTGCTGGCACAGGGCCAGGACTCACCTAGCTGGGCCACAAATCAGTGTTTGTGTAAGTGTGTGTGTGTGTGTGTGTGCCAGGTGAACAGGAGGCTGCATTGATATAGAAAATCTGCAACGAGTGATGGTTGTGTATGAAAATGATCTTTGCTTGTAAGCAGATCGCTTTAGGATTTTTGTAACACTGCTGGATGCTCTCAGTTTGTGGCATCATATACTGTACTTAAAGGGTTACTCCATCCCAAAATGAAAATCAAAAGATCAAAAGGATTAACAATTCAGATTTATTTTCACAGCCTTCTTTGATCATGTTTACCATGGGTACCAACAATTCTGACCACGTGTGACATGTCAACTTAATCTAACCCTAACACTAGATTAGGAGATATGTATGTGCAACGTTACTTACAGTCAAAAGAATATGTTAAAGGGACCATCAAAATAAAGTGAAACCAATGCAATTTATTTATGTGACGCAAAGCTGATTTTTCAGAATCATTACTTCAGTTTTAAAAAAAGTTTGCTGCTTCATGTTTTTTCCCAATACTTCTGTTTTTATCTAACAAACACATTGAGGGTAAGAGATTCTTTCAAAAACATTTCAAAAATCTTAATAATGATTCTAAACTTTTGACTGGTAGTCTATACAGCAAAAACAAATACTCAATTTATGAAGTAATAACTCATACATAGTTCATTGAGCCTGCTATTAAAACAAAACCTCCAAAGTAGAAATTACTCACTTGTGAGAAGTAGTTTCTCTTAGCTTATCCCAATATATAAAGTTTTAAAATTTAGAGTATACATGACATAACACACGAAGCAGAGCGTCTGAGCACAGCACTGCTTTCCTCTGATGTGAGTAATGAGCAAAGAGACGGCGAGCGTTTAATGAGAGTGGTCTGCTCTCGTAACGCTCTGTGTCTGCTGGCATGCGGAGATGTCATTTGTATTTTATGAAACCCAAGTGTGAGTGTCTGAGAGTGGCTGATGGAGTTTTTGGCCCAGCGGGATGAGCTGAGGCCTCGTACTGAGCGCCGTTTCTAGGATGCTCCCCTGGGGTGGCCATCTAAAGTCAATATCAGAAGAAACTGGGCCGAAAAAAAAAAGAAGTTTTGTGCAAAACAAAATCGCAGTTGCATATTAGTACTCTTTACAGCGCTGTTGAGAGCCCTCCAAAACTTGTGAAGTTCAAATAAGATAAAGTGTATTTTATTTGTCAAGTATATAATTCACTGGTTTATTCAAAACACACACACACACATTGATATACAAGCACATTTTCATTTTGCTTTGCACTAAAGGAACAGCAACACATTGAATTAAACATGAAATTTTGACGTATAAATAGTACTCATTGAAAGAGATACTTCAGTAATCATTTCAACTTTATTTACAATTTATTTAACAATTTTAACCATTAAACATAAATAAGTCATGACATATACGTTACCATGATGAAATACAACATTGAAGAATTATTGAAGTATGCAAGAAATACTGCTTCAGTACTTCTATTTCAAAATTTCAAGTTGAATTCAGTGTGTTAATTGCCATTTTTTCTGTTATTTGTGAAATATATAAGCCTTGTGGTGATGCAGTAACGAATTAGACCTACAATAACAACTTTGCAATTCAAATTTAAGGGCTGGTTTCTAACAGGCTTTTATTTTTATTTTCTTTGGAAAATCATGAGAAGCATTAAAGTAGAACAAGACTTAGCTCTTACAACAGTTTCTCAAAGAGCGCTTTCAGATCCCAGCAGGAGAGCTCCACTTAAATGAGTGCTGGATTTCAGCCTGCAAGCTCTTCTCTCTCCCTCGCATGTCTTTAGAGGCTCTTGCCTCAATTTATGCAGCCCGAAGCGCTATCCTCCCCATTCCTCTTTTCCCTACTATTGCCATATTCCTCACCTGTTTGATTGGAAAACGCACTTGCAAGGCCGACACGTTTATCTGCTACACTCTTAAAAATAAAGGTTCTTTATTGGCATTGATGGTTCACTAGAGTGGAATTTTTTGAAAGGTTCTTTATAGTGGGAAAATTTTCTTTAAATGATTAAAATATTGTTTACACTAAGAAAAAAAAGTGGTCTTTTAAGAACTGTTCACTGAAAGGACCTTGGAGAAACCAAAGCGGGTTTTCTATGGCATTGCCGTGAAAACCTTATTTTGGAACTGTTATTTTTAAGAGTTTAGAGGCAAAGAGCCACAATTGGTGCCACAGCTGTCAGAAAAAGGGAGTGGTGAAATGCATTAAGCTCCATCTAGACGGAAAAAAAAGACATTCAGTCAAGAAAGTTCAGAGACGTTAATGGGTGAAATTCAGGAGAGAAAACGAGCAGAAAAGACTGATGCATTAAGAGAAATAAAAGATAAAAGATGGAGGAATTAAATCAGAATGGCATCTGAGCCAGCGTGAGTGAGGCCTTGGACCAGAGGGATTTGATTTACCTCTCCGCTGTGCCAAACGCCACGGGTATTGCTGTTAAATGCCCTAAATTCCTTACAGAGGAAGAAAATCTATAGTGATTTCTATATTTACTTTGATGATAAATGAAACCGGTTCCAGAACCAAAGGTCAGCCTGAAAAAAGAGGCAGATTTGTGTCCGAGTCTTGAGATTGTAAATCAAAGCGGTTATAATCCGAAATAGGATTAACAATATTGTTTTTCTCCCATCTGATATCCTTCACACGTTCTCTAGTCACAGAATGCTATCCAATATGTATATTGCAGAAATCTGACACGTTTAGGATGACACTCGTGCGGCGATCGAGCTGGAAAGAGCGAAGCCTGCCATTATCATTCAACCGACATTGAATAATACCGCCTATGCTATTTTCCAGCACAAAGCCTTTGAAACAACCAATTACACGCACATTATCTGTCAACCGATTCACATTCAAGTGTCACAAATCGTTCATATGCGGCTTTATCTGTGGATATAATCTGTATGCGGTCTCCAGGAGAGTCTGTGAGCGAGGGTGGATTTATTGATTTTTTTTAATGTGTGAGTGCTGGAAGCCTTTGGGGAGACTGTGGACTCCCAGCGTAATCTACGCACGGCTGCTGAGAATGTTAAATAGCGAAGCTTGAAAATCGTCTATGCCTGGAAAGACCCAGCAACCTTTGGTATTTCCACCAAAAAGCCAATCTTTCCTCTTTAATTGTCCGTTGACTGCATTTTCAGAGAGGAATTCGTGGCTCCTTGAACCCCAGACTAGAGGAAATCTATTTTTAGCTCGGCACTGGCTTCACAAGAATAAGCTGAGCATACAGAGGGATTGTGAAACAGCAGCTCTGCTGTACGTTCATTAGGAGCGAATGTAAATCGTATAATCTTCTGTATCATACGCTGCAGGCCCGTCTAATGAGTCTCTGCAGTTGTGTGAGTGTTTGGAGATAAAGCATCTTTTAATCCTGTTGAGGTTTTGATGCGCTGTCGCTCTTCTTTTGTCAAAGGAACGCCCTTGCTTGGCTTAACTCTATCCATTCGCCAATTCAGCGTCAATTCTACGCTGTAAAAATAGTAGAAAAAAAATCTGGTAAGTTTAAACTTAAAGTCCAGTAAGTTTTCCTACATTTTTTTTTTTACTTTGAAACACTTAAGCCCGTTCACACCAGGAACGATAACTATAAAGATAACGATATTAGCGTCCACACCAGCGAACGATATCGTCTGTTTATTCTAAGCATGCGCACGTCTGCCGCTTTAAATTCTCAAGCTTGTTACACCAGGATGGATTCTGATTGGCTCTCAGTGTTATTATGGTTCATCAGCTGGAAAAATGATTCCAACGAAATCGTTTCTCTGTGACTTTATCGTTATAGTTGTGGTGTGGATGCTGCTATTCTTTAATATTGAGAATGATTTTTAGAACTGTATCTTTATTGTTATTTTTATAGTTATCGTGCTTGGTGTGAACGGGGGCTTTATACATAATACAGGTACAACATGCCAATACGGAAAATTCATTTACATTAACACTATACATTAACAGATTTCTGGGCTTTGCCATAACAAGAAGAAATTATTTTATCATTTTAAAATATATTTAAATAGTAAACCATTTTATTTTAATTAATTATTTTATTTTTATTTTTATTTTTTGCAGAGCAGTCTTAGTGAGAGACTTCTTTCAAAAACATTACTGACCCAAAACCTTTGAACAGTGGTATATATATACTTTTTCCAGACATAACTATATTATAATACAATCATTATTAAATGGGTAATTATGTACATAATAATAATTTTTCATTGTGCACTGTAAGAATTGCTGTGTAGTGCATGATATGATAAAATTAATCTTTGTTTACACTTTCCAGGGAGTCAACCTACAAATGACTTCTGATTATTAAGCACAAGCACAAGTATTTTAATATTCAAAAAAAATAAAAATAAAATCACTTCACACTTAATTATAATCTCTTAATTTGCACTGTAATTGAGCATAATGCCCATAATCGTTTATTTATCCTCTTTCAGACAATTTGTATTTAATGTGTTGTATATACTGTATTTCATGCATTTAATAAAAACAATTGTACATTACAATACACAATGGTCCTCTGTAGCTGAAATGAGTGAATGTGATGATGTCATTTCCCCTGCCGCTGGAATTATGAGGTGAGCAAAGGCGAACCTCACAGTTATCTTAAAATCCTCGATGACCGTGAGTCTTTACACACAGAGATATGAGTCTTCTCATCTTTCTTCACTTCCATAAATTGAAAGCTGCCCCTTTCTGCCTGGCTCATCGCACTGCCATTGTGCACAGGGTCGAAACTCTTAGAAATGCAATCTCACCTTTAACCTCGCTGATGCTGATGGCTCAGGCAGGGAGGTAAAAAAAGAAAGTGCTGCCTGTGCTAGTTTAAGCGAGAAAGAGACGACATGGACAGGTGATTCCCAGTGACCCCAGAGAAAGGCTTCGGGGCCTTCAGAGGCAACTGCCGTCTGCACTGTCCCCTTCAGCTAAATTGCATGAGGAAACCCTCGTGGCCTTAAATAACTACTCTGCCAGTGTTCAGTCACAGGCTTTGCCGAGTTTGATTTGCTTATTCAAAGCCATAAATTACACAAGGTTTTGTTGACCGGACTGAACCGCCTGGTTAGTGTGTAAATCACAGACACCTTATTCTCTGGTCAAGGCTGGATGGTTCATTTAGCCATTTGATTCATGACATGACTGACAAACCAAAGCGATTGGTTGTGCTCGAGCTTGCCCTCCAACGCTGACTTGTTGATTTAGAGGCTTTTCCATCCTTCTGCAATCCCACATAGTTCAAAAAATAAATAAATAAATAAATGTATTAGCATCTGGTTCACTAAAGAACCTTTAACATCCACAGAATCTTTTCTATTTCACAAAATGTTCTTTATACACTTTTAAAACCAAAGGTTCCCAAGGGTGGTTTTCACAGCGATGTCAGAATTGTTTTTTTGTTCCCCAAAGAGCCTTTCAGATTTTAAAAGATCTTTTTTTTTTTTTTCTTAGTGTGGAGAAAGTTTTAATAATCTAAAGAACCCTCTTCCACTATAAAGAACATTCTGTGCAATGGAAAGCTTTCATGGATGTTAAAGTTTCTTCATGAAACCATCAACGCCAATAAAGAAACTTTTAAAGAGGTCATGAACTGCATTTTTTTTAATTATTGTATAATATTCTCTGAGGTCACCTTATATGTTTTATGTTTTTACACACACACACGCACACACACACAAACATAATTTAGTTGTAATATGCTATTTTCTGTCCTGTTTTATTGACCTTCTCTGCTGAAGAGTCTGTTTTTATAGGCAGGCACATTCAAGACAAAGTAAACGCCTATCAGAGTTTTACATATTAAAGTAATAGATAGACACTGCCCTGACATAATCTTTATGGTTTTTTAATGAAGTAATCCAGTGTTTGTAGCTCTCTGGTACCATGGTTCCCTTTCAGTCGGTCACTCCGAGTCACGTCGGATGACCGACGAATTGGGATCTCGCTAGAGAGACCAATCTACTTCGAGAGTAATAAAACGAGCCAATGGGCATTGTCATGCGCTGATTGCATCCAGCTGCCACTGATCACAGCGTGACTATAAACAGGCAGCAGATGCAGCGCACATTCATCCTTTCGCTTCGGAGCCGAGCGGTGGTCTGGTACTACTGCTCTCTACTTCCTGAGGAAAAGAGTTCGAGTTCCAGTGCGGGTGTTACGGCAACAGCAGCGGTGGTCATCTTTCCCCTTGTGACACAGTCACTCGAGTGTGCGGTGGCCAGCCCCCCTGCGTGATTCAGCACTGAGCAAAGAGCAAATTTCACTAAAAGAGCAACACGGGTGATCG
>SCHK01359206.1:0-10392 GCA_004124795.1 Poropuntius huangchuchieni
ATATAAGCAAGTACAGCATATTTTCTCTGTCTGCATGTAAAACTATGTTGAACTAATATTTTTATCAGATAAAATTTGATTAAATAATTCTGAACATTTAATGGCCTATTGTCCTGTAGTGATTGACACTACTGATGAACAACATATTAAATACGTAATAATGTCCTAGAGCAGCTTACACATTGTTATTGTTAGGCCTATTTTAATTACATTAACATGCACCGTGTGTATTGTTACTCACCAATCCAAATGTACAGTATACTAGACATTTTCACTGGTAATTGTTGTATGAAAAAATAATTTATTTGCTCTTTCACAGCAATATTCCTTAATGACTTATAAAATAGGCACACAAGGTATTACAGGTAAAACAAAAACAAAAAAACAGTGTATGTGTTTGTGTGTATATATATTTATGTTTTTTTAAATATTGGTGCTGTTGCTAACTTGCTTCACGCCAAAAGAATTTTTAAACAAAATGACCTAGTTTACGAGGCGTTTGCTAGTAGTTAAAAAGCCTAGCTATTTATTAACTACCCTGCTTTAAATATATTTTTTTAAAATGCCATTGAAAATTGGGACAGCAGTAGAATATAAAATAAATGTGACATGAATGGATGAATGAAATTGATGGATTAATCGTTCATAACTGTTATATTAATATTACATAAAATTATATTAATATGATATAAAATTGATATGGCTGTCCAAAAGGGCAAATTTGCAGGGCGTTAGTGGGCTTGTAGTAGCATTACTTCACCGCTGGGTGTCAGTGTAGGCAAGGTTTTACTCCTCTGACTTAACGCCTTGGGTCCCATCAGCAGCGCTTAGTCCATAATACACTTCCTAATTGTAGTTTTAGATGTAATAGACAAGCATACAAACACAATTAATTACCGATTTTTCACATACGCAGAACGCTGAAAATCATTGCAGTTTCAATTGGACGGTAGAGATATTTATTAAACAAGCTCTTTATCTGCTGCATATCTTACTAAGCTTGTCATTAGTGTCGTTACCACCAGCATGAAATGTTATTACATGCACCGTTACCAGCGAATGCACTGGGGGCGCTGTAGCTCCGTAAGCCGTCGCTTCTGAATGCACAGCGTTGATCGGTGTGATCGGGTGCCAGGGATCACGATCATCATATCAAACGGAAAAAGAAGCAGTCACAAAAATTTACGTGCACCGAGACTGTTATTATTTATTTATGGATACAGAGAATCCTTTACATGAGCGTTGGGAAATATGTTTGCATGGTATATAGATGTGCTCGTGACTGGCGTGATTTAAAAGCACCTTTACATGCGGAAAAAACAAATCCCCCAAAGAAAAATCCGCTCCGTTAGTGCGCACTCCAGCCGGAAGATGGGATTTTTCTTATTCGAGCGCGCACACCTCCCCTTTCCCCCTCCCTCCTGCACTCTCTCTCTCTCTCTCTCTCTCTCTCTCTCTCTTTCTCAAACAACTCAGTCTGTCAGTGTGCGCCGAGCGTTAGGAACAAGTCTCACTAGTCGGATTTGCAGCCAGTGAGAGAGACACATCGAGAGAATCCAAGCAGGACAGACGAGAAATGAACTATCTAATGACTTGCCACATCCGAGCACATTCTCAAATACCCTGCAACCGAGACCCATGAATAAGGATTGCAATATTTTTTTTTCCACCCTGGAAAATCTGGCAATAATTTTGTCAGTCTCGGCACATTTGTAAATTTGTGTCCATTTGATATGCTTGTTTTTAATTTGCATTGATTAGTTTCGTTTTGCGTTAATTATCCGGATTGTTTGCTGCCCAGCATTTCAAGTGCACGCGGAATTATTGGAATCTCGGGAGGCAAGCAGGAAAATCCTAGAGGAGAGAAAGAGAAGCAGCGAGATCTGTCCAGCATCAACATGTTCTTCTGAAGAGGCGAGGAAAAGCTCTTTCCAAACCATCATCCATCTACCATCACATTCCCGTCCTAATTGCTCGGGAAAACAGAATGAAGTGGGAGTGAAAAGGGAATGGGAAAGATAGGTCCAGTCTGAAAGCAGCGGGAGAAAAAAAACAATAAGCATCACGAAATACTGGAAAAGTAAACTCTTGCAAGGAAAATTGCAACAAAGCGGCTGTGGGAATTGAAATTGCGGCGGAGTTTTGTCCACGAGCTACTTTTCCCTAAAGACGTTTTTTGTGGAATTCTCTCCCTAAAATCCACACAGACTGCACCTTTGTTTAATCTGTCCTCCCGTGTGTGTGAGTGAGTGTGTGTGTGTTTTAGTAGATATCCATGCAGGCTCCCAAAACACGTTGTTCCTGATCACACTGACGGATTCACCTGAAGCACACACGCTTTGTTCCGAGTCCAGAGATCTCCAACCTCTGGGAGAGTATCCCACACAGCTTTGATGGGAGTAAACAGACGGAATTCGGGATTTCAAATGGCGAGTCGGGGCTGTGAAAATGGATTGGGAATTCTCCTGATATTCTTAGTGGATTTACTCGGGATCACGGCGACCAACATGGAGCCCATCTACTGGAATTCCTTGAACAAAAGGTAAGAGCCGCAACTAAAGGCATTGGGCACGGCGTTTATTCCCCGTTTATTTAAGAAGAGCTTTGCGTTTGAGATAGTCAAACGCCTCGTGTTTTCGCACAAATCGTTGAAGGATGGCTTTGAAACGTCTCTCGCAGGGGGAAAGAAAGCTGTTAAGCGCTATTACGCAGACAAGCCCCTTAGTGGATAATCACGAGTCTGCAGAAGTTACGAGCATCAATGTCGCCAGACTAATAAATGCCACATTTCATTGACGGTGTGCGTTGAGGAATTTTACGACAGTAGCCGCCACAGTTACCGCTGTTTATTGACGCTGCGCTGTTTCACTGCCTCTCCTTCAGATACGCTCCAGTTAGATTGGCATGAATTTTAGTTGCTCAACACCAAGTATTTTTCCGTCTTAATGCCATTTAAACAATGTAACCTTTGTAAAACGTTCTTGCTTAACTTGTGAGGACGTGTAGAAGCCCTCAGAGCTGCTTCAGTCACCAGCTTAACTTCTGTCATGACAGCAGTTAAAACAAAAGAGATTGTTCTGCCAAGGTGTAAACTTGGAACACATATTTAAAAAAAAATGTTTTTTAAAAAAAAAGAATTCAAAACCGTTTGCACTTTTATTTATACGTGACAACTCTGTAAAATGCAACTCTAAACGAAACTGAAAAATGTAAACTCGTAGAACCGTTCTTATTATTAGTTAACAACTTATCTGCTGTCATGACAGTAGCTAAAACAAAAGAAGGTGTAAGCTTTCACTCTTAGTCGACACCTTCTGCTGGACTAGTTAACGTGATGGAAACACCTAAAGTGAAAAGTTTTACACGCAGGTGTTAACTTTAGATGGTCAATCAGTCCCATTTCACGCTGCACAATTTATTACTCTAGTCACGGAGGTGACACGATTTTTCCTGCTCCAGGAAGGAATAGTGGGTAATTTACAGCTAGATTTCTCGTAGTATATATCTGTAAATAAGGGGGAGGTTTCTGCAACCCAGCAACTGTGAATTCATTTAGTGGGGAGCCAAAGAAACCCATGCAAACTGCGTGTCCGGCACATAAACGACGATTTATGGCCGAGCGGACCCCTTTCTTTCTTTCGCCCTTCTGTCATTACTGGGCTTGTTTAAATGGACACCCGGCGTCGTGGGAGCACTTGTGTGCCCGGTCTAAATCGGTATGTGGGTTATGAGGGGCTATTAGTGGTGCCACGAGCTCTTGAAAGACGAATAGGTTTTTAATGTGTCCATGTGGCGCATATACCGGGCTCTGCGCTTCAACAGATGCTGCTGGGGGGGACGGAGGGGGTTTATTCTGTCCCAGTGGCCGCTGGCAGACGCTCTTAATGAGGGTTCTTGTCGGTGTTGCTTGTGTTAATCTAGCAGGGGTTTGTGGGGACCTAATTTGAAACGGGAGCGCGGGTGGGGGGCATGACCGTGACCGCGCGTTTTCTGCTTGACCTTTACCTGAGAATGACAGAAGGAGAGGAGCTCCGATGACAATGGGTTTTAACTGATTCAATCACTTGTAATCGATGTAAGTCGATCAGCAGTGGGCGCTGGTTTTCTCACGGATTCTTCGCACTTTAAATGATCCGAATTCGCTTCGTTTCACAGTGGAAACGCACCCTGGACCACAAAACCAGCCTTAAGGGTAATTTTAAAAAAAAATTAAGATTTATACATAATCTGAAAGCTGAATAAATAAGCTTTCCATTGATGTGTGTCTTCTGTCAGGATAGGACCATATTTGGCCGAGATACAACTTTTTGAAAATCTGTAATCTGAGGGTGCAAAAAAATCAAAATATTGAGAAAATCGCATTTAAGGTTGTCCAAATGAAGTTGTTAGCAATGCATATTACTAATCAAAAATTAAGTTGTGATATTTATGGTATGAAATTTACAAAATATCTTCATGGAACCTGATGTTTACTTAATATCCTAATGATTTTTAACATAAAAGAAAAATAATTTTGACCCATACAGTGTATTTTTGGCTATAAATATACCCATTCTGCTTATAACTGATTTTGTGGTCCAGGGTCACCTATTGTGGTTCTTGTCCATTTTACACATTTACATACTCGCTTAGTAGCACTTGAAATTAACAAAAGAATGAAAACAAAAATGTGTTGTTTTTATGGGCATTGAACTGGCAAATGAAGCACGCATGGTTAATGGCTCACAATATCAAAATAGCAACATTTTGGCAGATTAATTTCCCTGGACAATCTGCCTTACGTGTTAAGCACCATACATTACATATTAATTCCTGTTTGGTTGTATTAATCACTTATTATGGTGTCACATGGTAGCTTGAACACTGTAATGTAAAGTCTGGTTTCTTTACACAAACACAGCTTCGTATTTGAATTGAAAATATACTGTGCAGTGTAAATTTGCCTGCTCATGCAGACACGCACTTACAAGACATCTGCACCGTGTGGTTTTGCTCCAGGCTACAGGAGTCTGCACAGTTTGCACTAAAAGTAGCTGTACGCAGGTTACATTGTTGGCAGTGCTGTATATTTAATAGGGATCAGTGAACCTCTGCTCCTCGGTGCTTTGAAGATGAGGTCCTGCACCTGTAGAATGTTTTATTCACCCGCTCTATCCCATCACTCTCTCCGTCACTACTACTACTCCATCTCACCCTCTCACGATGGCGCTGCCATTCTCCTCCTCGTGCGAAATTAGAAACATGTGTAGCCTTCAGAGGAGCGAAGAAACAGTTGAGAAGTGATGGGAGGAAAGAGGGATCGAGAGAAGAGGGAGGAACAGCGGGGCGCATCCTTAAATGTACAGAAATCAATATCTTCTAAGCCATGAATGTCAGTTTGAGTTAGGCTTAAGAAAATGCAACTCCAGCACAAGGATCACCTTGAAATTGTCTGCTTAGGGTAAAAAATCTATAAAGCAAAAATTGTGTTTGTTCTTGGACACTGCAGTTTAATGTAATTCCGGAATGTATATTTAATTAAGGGGGCGTAAATGAAAAATGGCTTCTTGAGACTGAAAAGGCACGACGCAGGACTTTTTTTTTTAGTAAACAGTAATGGTGTTTCTCAGTGAGCCGGCTTGTCTGGGAAGTGTCCTTCACCTTCTGACATTCACACCCCTTGAAACATTGTTTACACACAAGAAAGACAAAGTGTGTTTGTGTGTCCTTGGTACCCGGCCCTCTCTGGATGAGCAAACACATCTCTGACTGATGTTCTAAGGGGTCAGTTAGGGCCGTGTAATTCTTCCAATTGACTATGTTGAGATGCTGGTTGGGTAATTTGATCCCAAACGGTTACTAACGGTTCAGAAGGTTTCCTTGTTCTTCTGTCTAAATCACTGTGCGTTTCGGTAATTGCGTTTCAGAGATTCAGATCCAGCTCAAACCTGTGGGGGGTTTTCCGATAATGAATTCAGACGAGCGATTGTGGGTAACTGTAAGGATTTGTGTGTTATCATAAATGTCACAGGGTCTGTGTGTGTACGCGTGATGGGCCTTTTGTATCAGCGCTCGCTCTCAAAGAAATATGTTACCCCCACTGGATTTTTAATAATTAATTTATCGCAGGCTAATTGGGCTCGGATAAAAGCGCTAGTTAACCGATCTCAGGCTTAAGACGAGGCAAAGTACGAGGGAAATTTGGGAGGGAGGTCGTTGGGAGAAGGGATTAGAATAAGACACGATCTCAATAGGTCACTGACATACATGGTTGTGTTCAGAATGTCCTAATTTGTAAGTCGCCTTGCATAAACATCTGCTAAATGAATGTAAATGTAGAAATAAACATAGAAAGTTTTTTTTATTTTGACATGCTCACGAATGGATTAGAGGATTGAATCTGTGTTAATTTGCTAAACTGGGTAGATCCATTTAAGCTTCCTGACTGGATTCACCTCCTTTGGTCAAGGGAAATTTGGTTTTATTTAGAGTTTAAATGCTCGACTGTGTGTGCAGCATCACTGTAGTCTAAAAAAAGAAAGGAAGAGACAGTGTGTGTTTGTGTGTCAGCATATGCTGCTGAAAGTTAGTGTAGTAGTGTACGAGTATGTGCTTGTGTGAGCTTATGGGGTTACTTATCTGTGTTTTGAGGGTCCCCAGAAGTTAAATAAATATGTATTTATACACACGCACACATACACTGTTTTTAAAGAAGTCTCTTATGCTTAACAAGGCTGCATTTATTTGATCAAAATACAGTTTACAGTTTTCAACAGCCAATTCTCGAGTCTTCAGTGTTGCATGGTCCGTCAGAAATAATTTTAATATGTATATTTGAGGATTCTTTGATGATTAGAAAGTAAGCGAGAAGTAAGTAAAGTAAATTTATTTATTTACCCGTTGAGGCATCCCAGTGTAAAACGTTTTCCTTTAGGATTTTTAGGGTTGAGTTTTTGGTTAGTCAAAGTACAAATATTTCCATAGTAATGTTATCTCCTCTTTTAGATAGCTAGGTAAACAAGTGTGTATGTATATATTAGATAAAGGGTTGTACAGCGTGAATGTGTGTGAAAAAGCATTTGAGCTCTTATATAGCATCTTCTCAGTACCCTGCAGTGAGAAATAGGGAAAATTGTGAGTGTTTGTGTGCGTGGTGCAGGGTCTGCTGGAGGCTTTACGAGCTCTCAGCAACAGGAGCTGTGAAAATGGCTCTCAGCTGATGTGGCAGAATAACTGCAGCCTGCCTGCAGACCAGACACACACACACATAGGGCTATATAATGGGGAAACAAAGGCGCCTTCCCTGCGGAGACAGCCAGAAGTGTGTTCAGGGGCTGTGTGATGCAAATATAAGGAACACATGTTTACACAAACACACTTCTGTGTGCCGAAATACATCCAGACATTTGTGGGGTGTTAATTTAAACTATTTAGAAATAATTGAAAGGACGTCGATCGTCACACACATGGTTTGATTGTTAAACTCGTGCTGACGTGCGGGGAACGGTGTGTTCCTGAGAGCGGGCCCCCAGGGGGCCCGGGCCTCCTAAACCCCTGCAGCATGGTACGAGAGTGTGTGTGTGTGGTCTCACTCTGAACATCTCTCATCACTCTGTGTTTGTTTGAATCTGTGTATTTGTGTGTGCAGGTATGTGATGACAGTTCTCGGAAACTGGGCCTCCTCACTTAAGCCATAATATTTGAACGCAGACCGAATATGAAACAGAGAGTCAGTTCAGCTCATTCTCCGCGGTCTTCCTTGTGTTTTTTCTTCTCTTTTTTCTTTTAAGAGTAATAAAGCTGATCAGGGTCTGTGCCCACCTGCTGCTACAGATGTTAAGACCTTCACTTCTGTTTTCACTTTCTTTCTTTCTTGGCTAATTCCATTCACAGATTTAAAGGGTCACATGAGCGTTGGGGCAGGAGGCTTTCCGTCTGTTTGTGTGTGTGTGTGTGTGTGTGTTTGTGTGTGATTTGGTTAGTTCTCACATAGGCCGCCTTTACTAATCAGGATCATCCTCTCCTGCTGCCGTAAGGTCCAGCATGGGTCAAAGACACACGCACAAACACATACCATCAGGTCTGGATTTGGCTAATGAGACTGGGAAGCTTTCTTTCTTTCTTTCTTTCTTTCTGTCTTTCCTTTTTCTTGTTTAGTTTTGGAATGATTTACAGTTTTATTATTTTATTAAAGAAATTAATACTTTTATTCATCCAGGATGCATTATTAAAAGACATTTATAATGTTACAAATAACATCCACTTTAAATAAATACAGTTCTTTTGAACTCTCTATTCATCAAATAATCCTTCACAGTTTACACGAAAATATCAAGCAGCACAGCTTTTTTCAACACTGGCTATAATAAGAAATGTTTCATGAATGCCAATTCAGCATATTAGAATGATTTCTGAAGGATCATGTGAAACTGATGACTGAAGGTTGCTGAAAATTCAGCTTTTGCCATCACAGAAAAAAAATAGCATTTTAAAATATATTACAATAGAAATGTTTTATGGATGGAATAGAATAACAGTTCACAGTATTACATTTGACTGTATTTCTGATCAAATAAATTCAGCCCTGGTGACCCCAAAATTACCAAACCCAAATTTTTTAATAGTATAGCATACATTGATACGAGCCATATTTACAGACCAAAATAGGTGTTTTTGACTCTTTTTGGCCAGTAAGCAACACTCTGGCAACCACTGACAATGTTGTTGCACGATTAGAAAAATTTTCTTGTTGTTCTCTTCAGGCTTCCTCTTTCCCCAGAGTTGATTAGATGAATCGTAAACTTAATTAGCCTGAGGAAAACCTCCATACTACTATAGATTAGCCCATGTCACCCAGGCCTGCTTTTATTGACTTCCCCAGCCTCTCCGTCTGCCTTCTGATCTGGAATCAGCTCTGATATGGGAAACAAAGGAAAGGCAAGCTTTACATGACTGATTCCAGATCTAAAGGTCTGGAGGCTAAAATCTGTGTGAGATAGCACTGTTCAGTTTTGAAATGTTTCTCTAGTGGTCAAAATCAGAGGCGGTCAATATTAATCAGAGGATACAGGCGGTTTGAAGTCAGTTTGGCCATCTGTACTCTGTGATTAAGATCAGATATCTCTGTCTGTCTGTTCTGGGGTCGGTCTGTGGGTCTGTAATGGGGTCAGTGTCGCTGCTTGGGCCGAAGGTGACTGATCTCAGAGCTGTAAACGGAAGCTGCAGACAGACACACGGAGCCAGACTTCATTTGCATCGTCGTCTCTACAGTTAAGAACACACAGTGTCAGAACACAGCAGTTATCAACGGAAACTGGGACATCTGCAGTTGTATTCAAAGTGCACACAATGTGCAAACCTTTCCTGTCCTCCATGGCGTCTGACTGTGCTGTTGTAGTGATAAGTGTTGTCTGATTTTGACCGAGGTCCTATGATTTGTGTTAAGGCCTGTGCTAAAAATACAGTGTGTGTGTGTGTGTGTGTGTGTGTGTGTGGGTTAGGACATCTAACGCTTTATGAAATCCTCCTGACCAGTTTGGTTAAAATGAAATATATCAGGAACAAATATGAGATTGTATGCTAGCAAAGGTCAGCATATTACTGTTCTAAAGTTTGATGTCAGTAATTTTTTTAAAGAAATAAAAATGCTTTTATTTAGCAAGGATGAATTAAATTGCTTAAAAGGGACTGTAGAGACATTTATGATGTTAAAAATATTTCTGTTATTTAAATATAATAAAATAAAAATAAATTTCTGTGCATCAAATAATCCTGAAAAATATATCACAGTTTCCACAAAAACAATAAGCAGCACAACTGTTTTCAGTACTGATAATAATAAGAGATGTTTCTTAAACAGCAAATCGGCATAATCAGGATATCGTGACACTTCAAGACTGCTAGAAATTCAGTTTTGCCATCACAGGAATAAATTGCTTTATAAAATATATCAAAATATAAAACAGTTTTTTTAAATTGTTAAATTTTTTTCAAAATATTACTGTTTTTACTGTATTTCTGGTCAAATAAATTAAGCTTTGATGACAATAAGAGATGTTTTTCAATAATAATTATCTAACCCCAAACTTTTGAACTATGTATTATTGTGTTGTATTTTTTTTATTGTACTAATGTATTATTTATTTTATAAATCAGGCACATGGAACAAAATTTACAAAAATAGCACAGATGTGCCCCCCCCCACTCCTCTTGAGTAATCAGTTGATTTATCAGTGGAGTGCTTGAGTAGACAAAATGACCAAAATGCCCTAGCGTGTGTATATGTGTGACAGTTTGTAATTGTCAGTTAGGGGGCCTGGGGTTTGACGTGACCTACTTACAGAGTGTGAGAGATGGTCAATGGATCACGACCCTGAAGGCTTCCTGCCTCACACACACACACACACACACACA
>SCHK01359244.1:0-10503 GCA_004124795.1 Poropuntius huangchuchieni
AATAAAAGTTTTTGTTTACATAATATATAAGTGTGTACTGTCTATATTTATTATGTATTTATAAATACAAACATATTCAAGAAAAATGTTATGTTTATATATTCAATGTATTTATGTATAATATAAAATATAAGAATATAAATATATAAATGTATATACATGTAATAAAAAATATATACTCTATGTATTTATATATACATAATAAATATACACAGTAGACATACATATATTATGTAAACAAAAACTTTTATTTTGGATGTGATTAATCGCGATTAATCATTTGACAGCACTAATATATATATATATATAATTAATAAATAATATTTATTTGTTTATTTATTTGTATTATTAGTTTTTTGTATATTTTATTATATTATTTATCATTATCATTATTTATCATCATTATTTATCTTTATTACATATTACTGGAACAACAAGACAGTGTTGCCATGATGCTAATATATCATCCTCCAAAACATTATTATTATTAAAAGTCTACATACATATGAGAAAAATACGCTTAATTTAAGATGTATTAACAGAGGAGGTCTTTAATATCTTTTATTATATATATTTGTATTATTATAGATTTATTTATTTATTTTTTTTAATGGAACAAAAAAGACAAAAAAAAGCTAATTAAAAAATCTTTGGAGTGTACAGTGTTGTCAGGATGCTAATGTCACATCCTCCACAACATTAGGGCGAACGCTTGAGTCATGCGGTCGGGTGTGCCTTTGCTGCTTGTCTTGAGCGGAAGCAACGCAGAGAGAAGGAGTGTGGGGTCACAGCTTCCTTCGATGCGAGCCGCACATCGTTTGTGAGGGAAGGCTCCTTCCGCGTCTCCTCCGCTGGACAGCAGAATGACCGAGAGGACATCATGAAACAACTGCAGGACAAAAAGAAAGGTCATTAGTCTCATTACAATCACTCTCAAACACCATAGGCTTTCTTTGTGAAAAATGATTCTTATTAGTGAGCGTTCCTTTCTGCAGAAGCCTGTGGAATTTCTGCAATGCCACCTGGAAATGCATCTCCTCCAGAAGGAGCGGCGTCACCGGGGGAGCGAGGGGAGCCAGGCGGGCCTCACGCCATCCCGCGCCGCCACGCTCCTATCGAGCAGCTGGTACGGCAGGGCTCTTTCCGCGGCTTTCCACAGCTTAGCCAGAAGAACTCACCTTTCAAACGGCAGCTCTCCTTACGCTTGAATGATCTTCCATCAACCCTGCAGCGCAAGACGGACTTCCAGACCAAGAACCCAGGTTAGTTTTTGTGTACTCAAGCAGCGTAAGTGTAATGGAACCGCAATGTTGACCTTGTAATGTTTACCATGTGATAGTACTGACTGCAATTTGTGTACTGTGCATCATCAACCAGAGGACTTTGACATTTCAGATACATCTCATATTGAGCCTGCAAACAAATTAGTGCAAAAGCACTCTATGTCCACTGAAATCTTATGATTGTACCTATAAAATAGTTTGAGCATGTATTCCAGACCATTACCTGTAGATATGTGATGTACAGGTACTTTCCATTGATCCTCTCTAGTGTAGTGCTCTATAAATAACATGTTTTGCATTTACAAAATTAAACTGCTGTCTGATCTCTAGCTTTATCCCTTAGACTAGATTCTAAAAGGGGAATTATGGGTCATATGTTTTTTTTTTTGGGTTGCATGCTTTATGTTTGACTGGGTTTATTCGTGAATAATGAAAATGAGATGAAATGTAGTACAGTTGTCTTTGAGGACTGCAATACAAACCATGACATGATTTTTTAAAGAGAACCATCAATATTAAAATTCTGTGTGAATTGCTGTCATGTTATGGCTGCTAACCGTTATGGTTGATATTAAAATTTTGTTCTGTATCGTGTAAAAAAAGTATGGTAATGGCAATCTAAATGTAAAAATAGGGAAAATTAGCATGCACAGTTAAAAATCAAATATCATCCAACACATATGATGAACCAATATGATAAATAATAAAAAAAAAAATCTGTAATATTGTTTTATAATTCATGAGATACACTACCATTAAAAAGTTTTTTTAAAGAAGTCTCACCAAGGATGCTCACCATTTATTTATCAATACATTTTGAAATATTATAGTTTTCAGTCTTCAGTGTCACATTATCCTTCAGAAATCTAAATCTTAATATGCTAATTTGATGGTCAAGAACTTTAAAAAAAAAAAATATTATCAATGTTGAAAACAGTTAATATATTTATGGAAACTGATGCATTTTTCAGGGTTTTTTTTTTTATAAATAAACAGTTCAAAATAAACAGTTCTATTATTTGAATTTATTTGTAACATAAATGTCAATTTAATGCATCCTTGTAAATAAAATAAAATATAAAACAGGAAAAAAAAACGTAACAAAACCAAACTATTTAACAATGTATAATGCATCTCTACCTTATATCATAGATCTAGGTTATTTTAGCAAGCAAAATCCCATAAACTGTATACATGGCCCACCGAAATAAGCCGAACAGGTGTGATTGACCTTTTCTATTGGTCTGTGTCAGTTCCAGAGATGGATCTATCAGTGGCAGGAGAGGCAGACAGCATAAACGCTCTGTGCAGCCAAATCAACAGCTCTTTCACCAAACCATCTGAGGATCTGTGTGCCAAAGCCACCAGCAACTGCTTACCAGTTTGCAGCGCTCCACCTGCCATTCCCCCTCCACCTGCTCCACCGCAAGGTAACACAGACGGCACAATCCCACATACAGTGTGGAATCATTAAGATTAAATAAGATTTTAAATGTTTTTGAAAGAAGTCTCTAATGCTCACCAAGGCTGCATTTATCTGATTAAAAATACAGTAAAAACAGTAATATTTTGAAATATTATTAACATTTAAAATAACTGTTTTCTCTTTGAATATATTTTAAAATGTCATTTATTCTTGTGATGCAAAGCTGTATTTTCAACATCCATTAATCCAGTATTCAGAGTCACATGATCCTTCTGGTATCATTCTAGGATGCTTACTTGGTATTCAGTTATTCCTAGTATTCAATTATTAATAATGCTTCTTGTTATCAGTGTTGATAATTGAGTTGTTTTTGCTGCTTAATATTTTTCAGGATTCTTTGAATGGGCATTCAAAATAACTGCATTTATTTGAAATAGAAATCTTTTGTAACTTTATGACTGTATTTATTGTCACTTTTTGATCAGTTAAATTTGTCCTTGCTTAAAAAATATTAATATTAATTTATTTTCTTAAATTTTACCCCAAATTTGAACATTATAGTGTATTGCAAAGTGTATCCACAAACATACTAAGAAACACAACTGTTTTCAATATTACAATATGTGACCTGTGCTGGCAAAATGAGTCATCATAATGAACAAATTTGAAAGACATTCAAAATCATGTATAATTTGTTGGAATTAAAAAAAAAATGATTTAAAGTTTTCTAGGGTTCCAAAGCAAAATCACCTAGCAACATTACATCCTTTCCCCCACTTATTTTCTTAATGATCATTACTAGATTAATCATCACAATATAGCTATTTTTTATGTTATCCTTGCTGTTATAAATAAGAACCGATGCAAAAAAAGAACAAACAGAAAAAAACCAAGTGTATAGTTTACTACATTTTTACTTCATATCTAAATAAAAGCATTCAGGTAAGAAAAACAAATAGTAAATTGTAAAATTTACAAATAAATTTGCATTACCTTTACATTAAAAATTACAGATAAATTGATTATTAAAAGCAGTTCAATCAAGAGTGTTTTCTTTTATTATTTAATCAACATTAATGAGACAGATGGCCTATATTAAAGGGATAGTTCACCCAAAAATGAAAATTCTGTCATTAATTACACCCTCATGTCGTTCCAAACCCGTAAGACCTCCGTTCATCTTCGGAACACAAATTAAGATATTTCTGATGAATTCCAAGAACAAGCATACTACCACAGTCATGGTCCAGAAAAGTAGCTAGGACATCGTTAAAATATTCCATGTAACATCAGTGGATTAATCATTATTTTACAAAGCTACGAGAATACCTTTTGTGCGCAAAGAAAACAAAAATAACGACTATATTCAACAGTTCGTCTTCTCCGTGTCACCATGACGCCATTTTAGCGAGTATCTACTGAACGTATACACCATATTCTGATCTGTGTCAGCCGCACCATGTGGATACGTTGTTTTCGTTCAGATCTAAGCTCCCTTTATATCTTAAAGGGATAGTTCACAGAAAAATGAAACAACGTATGCTGTTGTGTGTCAGCTGCGCCACACGGATACGTTGTCTACGTTGTTTCACTTTTGGGTGAACTATCCCCTTAAGATATAGTGTAATACATTGATCTAATATGATGTTTTTCCAATGTTTCCCGCGAACAGTTTCCTTAACATTCACTTAAGAGATAACAGATTATGTTTGCGTGAAAACTTAAATATATTTAGCCTACTGTTAAACTGTTTATATGTGAATCGGGATAGAGGTCCATTGGTAGAAGCAGTGCGAGAAGCGAGCTGAGAAAAGTCTCAGAAAACAAATTTAAAAATTGCAAAATAAAGATACTTTTATATGTGTAATTACTATTTGGAGCACTTGGGATCGCTAGACAAGGGCTTAATTAATTAATTTTTGGGAAAACCTCAAATTCGACATTTTTTACTTTTTTGCCTGTAGCTCAAAATTAGCCTGTGCGCATTTCGACTCATTTTGCCAACACGGTCACATATTAAGAAATGTGTCTTGAGGCATATTTTGACACTCTCACTCCTTCCACTTCCCAGCTACAAGCTCATGGGTTCAGACAGAGCCGGCTGTCCAGTCTCCTCCACCCGTTCCTCAGGGCGGCCACAGGCGAACTCCATCCGAAGCAGAACGCTGGTTGGAGGAAGTGGCTAAAGCGGTGAAAGCCCAGCAGCAGACTCCACCGACCCTACCACCACCACCCACTCAGCAACCTCCACCAGTGCCCACCATGCCCATCGCACCCGGTTCCCTCCCCTCCTCCATGCAGCCTTTCCCAATGGCCTTCGACATCACCCCCGCACCCGTAGGCATGTTCGCCCAACAGCCCCTTCAACCGGCTTTTGTACCTATGCAGCCATACATGCCCAGTCTGGCCAACAGCATGACCTATCCCAACGCCAGTGTGCCCGTGGTGGGCATCACACCGTCGCAGATGGTGGCTAATGTATTCTGCACTGCAGCTGGGACAGGGGGTGGTGGAGTGGCGATGGGGGTCGGGATGGGGCCGAAGACGGGTACGCTTGGTGGTGGCCAACAATCAGCTTTCCCCACCCTGTCCGGAGGCTTCCCAACCACCACGTTCGCATCTCCTCCAACCGTCAACGGCCATCCGCATAACTCCTTTCCATCAACGACCTCGACTACGAGTGTCACGCAAAACGGTAGTACCGTAAAAAGCGGCACTAGTTGGCCGATGGAAGGTCTGAATCCGAATCCCACATGCAGTTCCCAGGAAGCAGAGCATTTTGAGGCAAAGTGGGCTGCTCTGGAGTCCAAATCGCAACCGAAGGCGCAAAACCCTTTTTCGAATGACTTACAAAAGACTTTTGAGATTGAACTATAATCGTAAGGAGACTCTGAACTATTTCATACCCCATTCCCCTTCCCGTTTTTTGTCTCCTAAAAGGTTTTCTTATGCTCAAGGGCATTGGTTGATGTAAGAGATCATTCGGTTGCATTTTGCGTCATTTCGAGAATCAGACTCAAGATTTGGAGAACAGAAAGACCGTCACAACATGTTCGGCACTTACAAGACAGCTTGATAGAGAAACCTGCACATTACTTGCACCGGTAATGACCCTTGCTTGGAAAATGAATGATTTTGCTTGAAGGAAATATTGAAATTAGGGGATGGTCGAAGTTTATTTATTGTTCTTATTTGATTTATAATGCTTTCTTTTTAATCAGATTTTAATTATTCTCGGTTTTCCCTTATTTATTTATATTGAACAGGGTGTAGGATTACTGGTGGAATAAATTGGCTACTTGAAAACTGATTCACCAAATGATAGATTAAATATTTTGGGTTATGTTATCTTGTAGAACTGAGTTTACGTTGTGGTGTAAATAGCATGCTTTCAGTTTACTTTATTTATTGCCCGTTTCTGTGGCCGTTAGGTTCATTAATTCCAAATGAATCAGAACCATTGAAGCATCCGCTTTGAACCAAGTGGATACCAAAAGTTCCACCAACAGGCACATTCCAAACCCCGATTATACGATCGAGACCCATCATGCAATGGAAAACTAGACCGAAATGCCACTGCAGTGACCTTGACTTCTAGTAATTAACCTTTTAGAGATTTGAAACAACATTTCTGAGGTTTATAGTTTTATTTTTATAATCCGTTTAGCCTGACCTGTTGAAATATGTGAATTTGGTCAACCTTAACATTATTTTCAATGGTTTCATGGGGCTTCTCAGTTGTTATGAATGTATTTCAGAAACTCTATGACCATTATAGGGTGGTGAAATGACTAAATGTGTTAAATGAGTGGTTGTGAAGGACATATTGAAAAAGATGGAGGTTATAGTGTTCGTTTTTGCAAGCAACGGAACGGCTACACAGACTCTTAAAGGGACAGAGTCATTCGGTCCCGTTCATGCATGCTTAAAATATCCCATATTACAGTATGTTAAAACATTGAATATGCATATTAGTCTTGGCTTTTGTTTCTTATCACCACTGTTTCACTCGCTCTGGTCTAAGAAAGGGAATAATTGTCTTTAATTGCAGGCGAATAATGGCACACGCTCTACACAATAAGATCTCATGCAGTTATTGTAAAAATAGATTTGGATCCTGCTCATTCAAGAGGTTTATATTTTCTCCAGCGTGGAGCATTTAGGCACATTTATTGTCGTATTTTATTTTCTTGGGAAATTATCCAAGTGTGCGAATAAGATGTTGAATGAGCTTTTTGGAGTGTGTGGAGCCTGCAAGTGTCAAAGCTAGATGATCAAAGTCAGACTGCACACTGTGCTCAGTGAGGTGAACAAAAACACTCTTCCTGTGGAGATTTAATAGCAGTGGACATTCA
Organism: Poropuntius huangchuchieni; assembly: GCA_004124795.1. Classification (NCBI taxonomy): domain Eukaryota; kingdom Metazoa; phylum Chordata; class Actinopteri; order Cypriniformes; family Cyprinidae; genus Poropuntius; species Poropuntius huangchuchieni. The sequence goes on from SCHK01359244.1 coordinate 7,065, forward strand.
AGGCAGGCACAATGTTTTTAACTCCTGTTTCAAAAGGCCATTTTGACCGTCGTGTTATAAATTGACCTCCCGCTTTTCTTATCAATCGTTTATTACAGGGTCAAGCAGGTCTATTGTGGCACAATGAATCTAAAAATAGTCCTTTTTCCAAAGACAATGCATTTGTAATTTGGCCAAGCGATATGTTGTATGGCGTCAAACGGATGAATTTATTATATTCAATTGCCCTGGCTCTTTTTGTCCACACTCTCCCCTTGACAAAATCTAGGTTTTTTTCAAAACCAGGGAACTAAATTACCTCATAAAGTTGATTGTAAACTTTAGTGTAGTGATAACAAACCAGTGGAGTTTATTTTTAATCTTTATTTACAGAATTTTGTATTTAAACCTACATATTTCTATTGTAATTACATTGTATAAAAGATAAATAAATAATATAATATAAACAATGGTACCTTTGTCGGTGGCTTGATTCATGTACATCATACATATATACAAAGAGGAGATCAAGATTTTTTTTTTTTACTCCTTTATTATTATTATTAATATTAATTCCCATTGTTTTCTGTGGTGAACCTCATTATACATGTAAGAGGATCAAAAAATTGTTTATTGATAATGTGACCTGACTGTATTTGATTAAGATTCACCCCAAACTTTCTAATGCTATTATTGTATTATATGATATTGTATTATAAAATGTTTAATAAAAATCCATATATATCAAGTATAAATATATAAAATATGAATTCCCATATGTAATGAGAATATAAGGATCACCACAGGGAAAGAAAATGAAAATGTTTGTGTTTTTTTTTTAGGTCAAATGTAACCTGAATGTGTTTGATTCACCCAAAAAAGATTTCTAGAAATTGTGCTTAATTTAATTTCATCTAATGTAATTATTGTATTAAGTTTAAACAATGAATATTTAATTGTATAATATTTATATTTAATTTAAATTCATATGTGAATTACCATATGTCATGAGAATATGATAATCATAGCCACAGAGGGAAACAAAATTAAAATGTAATATAACCTGAATGTGTAATTTCATCTTATGCAATTATTGAATTTAATTTAAACAGTGATAAACAATTATTATAACAATTATGATAAAAAATATTAACACACACACAAATACATACACATATACATACTAGTGCTAATCGCATTCAAAATAAGTTTTTTTATTTAGATAATATATTTGTGTGTATTGTGTATATTTATTATGTCTATATACACACACACACACACACACACACACATATATATATATATATATATATATATGTATGTAAATATTTTCAAAATATATTGTATGTGTGTGTATTTATATATATATATACATAATATAAACAGTACACACATATTACATAAACAAAAACTTTTATTTTGGATGCGATTAATTGTTTGACAGCACTAATACATACACACAATATATAAAATATTCTAGTGAGGTAATCTATTGTATTCTCATTACTGTATTTTAAAAAACAGCCCTAAAAATGTTCTTCGTTCTTATCATTTTTATTTATTGGGTTTAAATAAGATTTAATAATGTCTTCAATATAGCCCTGGGGCTATTAAAAAAAGCAACTGCTCTTATGTGCTGCCCCATTATACTGTATGGCTCCTCTTGTTCGCAACAATCCAACAGACTCCCTTGGAAAGATTTATGAATGGACTTTTTGAAAATGAAATCGTCACAGACCATCAAGCACACAGACTGGCAGAGCTGCCTATTAGTGCCTCTTTGTGTCTCAGCAGAAGCTGAAGATCAGAATTGTTAAATGGACCCAAGCAAGGCGCCATATCTTCCCCGGGGAAGCGTGAGAAAATGGGAGAATGGTTTGAGCGGCGTTGGCTCTCCTCTTTTTGTCCTGCACCCTCAGAGTGACTGTGTGGATGAGGGAGAAAACGGGACAGTGCAGGATGAGTTTCCATGGAAACGAAAGCAAAACAGCCATTAATGAACATCCAAAAAGAGCCACAGTAAGCAGAAAAGCACTGGCCCCGGATATAAATCTTACAAAGGCTTCCAGTATGAGAGAAGACACTGGTGAGTATATAAGCATCCACCGCCATTTTTATTTGTTTATTGTTTTCTAAGCAGCCTATTTGCAGTCCGTATTCAAATAAAACAACGTCCCAAATGAAGTTTAAATCAAACTGAGAGTGTCTGCCTGTCAGCGCTGCTCCAGCTGAAATAATAATGTGTGAAATGGGGATTAAGGAATTATAATAATGCTTTCTGCTGAACTGGCACGTGGTGTTGGTTTTGTCGGCTGGAGCTCACGGTCCCGGCACGTGCATCTGCTGCAGGAGATAAACACAAATTGCATGAGAGCGTCCTGCAGCGGACTAATCTGTCCATGCAAATGATGTTATGCATTTTAAGAGACTGATAAACAAGCTTATGGTGAAATATGTAATGATTTGGACTTACATAGAGCAGTGGACCCAAATGGCATACGACTACATAGAGACAACAATAAGTAGGCCTATAGATCTTTTGCCTCACTCCATCTTTTTGAATTTAGTGGAGACCGGGGCTAGTTGTCACGAGGGGAAGGTACCTTTTTTTTCTTTTTCGGCAATCTCAAGCATTTCTGAAAAATCATGTGATTTTGAATAATGGAGTAATGATGCTTAAATATCAGCTTTGCCATCAAAGAAATTACTTTATTTTACAGTTATTTTAAAGTGCAACTGTTTTACAATATTAATGATTCGCTTGTTTATCAAATAAATTTTCTCAAAATCATTAAAAAATCTTACAGACCCCACACTTTTGAATAGCAGTGTGTCAGATGGGCCACATCTAGACATTTTCTTTCTTTATCTATGAAACCAGTAAAGACCAAACCTATAACAACNTAGTGTGTCAGACGGGCCACATCTAGACATTGTCTTTATCTATGAAACCAGTAAAGACCAAACCTATAACAACAATCTATCTTGAATTTTCTCTTAAATTTGAAGTGTTTCCTGTCATGATGAAGGAATGAGGTGTGCATTACATCATTTCTTGTGCAACAATACGCAGCTTAAGATTAAAGACTTTCATAAAATAATGAAATGCATATTAAAAGTCTTTATGTCAGATCTTTGTCTGGCGCACTAATCTTTCTCTTCCTGTACAAGAACAATATAAATTATAAAAGACTCTTGGATTAAACAGTGGAGTCAGGTAACACAGGGTTATTTTCATCCTTTTATCCTTAAATGACCCGGAGCTAGAGACTGCTGTTTTTTGGCAGTGTGTTGAGTGGGTGAGGTCCACTGTCATGTTCAGTCCTTTTTTATTTAGTTTTATATAAACTATATATCAATGATGAAAATAGAATAAAAGAGAGTAATGTTGCCTCCATCTGCTGGTTACAGTGTGGTAGTGCAACTCATTGCATATATATATATATATATATATATATAT
>SCHK01359249.1:611-11205 GCA_004124795.1 Poropuntius huangchuchieni
ATGTATCACATTTCACAACAATATTAAGCAGCACTACTGTTTTCAACACTGATAATAATAATAATTTTAAAAAGTTTATTAAGCAGCAAATCAGCATATTAAAATACTGGAGTAATGATGCTGAAAATTCAGCTTTTCCTCAGAAATAAATTACATTTTAAAATATATTCAAATAGAAAACAGTTATTCAAAATGTTAACAATATTTCACATTTTTACTGTTTTATTGTATTTTTAATCAAACCATCTTTCTCTAACACTAACACTAATACTTTGTCTCGTGACTGTAGACAAACTGCTTAATGCTTCTGCTGGTTAAACACGGTCTAATCTAATAGAGATGTTTTCACAGGAGTCACTACAATGCCACTTTAGCTTGTTAGACAAAAGATGCCATTTGACTTCCACAAACAACAATGCATGTTAAGAGCAAAAGTGCAACGCTTGCATCCGCTGTCTGTGCAATCAAGAAAATAAGACATTAATGGCTTAGGCACAGCTGGTTTGCCGATGTCCATTTATCCTGTAATCCCGCTCTGCTGACAGAGCGAAAACGCCACTTGTAAAGTCCAGAAGAGCTACTGCAAAATACAGAGTCGTGCTAGTGCAAAAAAAACTATTTAATAGTATGCAGTATAATAAGCACAATTATATGGCATGTAGCTGTCAAGAACATTTTGAAACACAAGTGCCCTAAAAGTGAAGTGTATCACTTTAAATGCCAAACAGTATTGCAAAACTGATGACCGGTTTCAAACAGATTTTCACCATCTCAAACCACTCGTTGAGCCAATAGTGGTTAAGCCTGGCCTTTTACAGCCTCGTTTTGTGTTTATAATCAGTCTTGCAAACCATTCTAACTCAAACTTTGAGGGGGAAAAAAATATTTTTAAATAAAAACTGAATGAGTTTAATGGTGTTGACGTTGAAGTCATGCGCCCATAGCCTATGTTTACAAGCTGGTGATTGTATTTAGGCTTCAAACTCATAAAAATTGTGTTCATTTGTGAAGATTATCATGATAAACAAAGCATGTACGAAGCATAAACTTTTGCAGGTCACAGAGTTTATTTTCTGCAATAATCCAAAAGCCAATGGAAAATTTTATTGGGTTTTTGTCGAGGGATCCATCGTGATAATAGATGGCCTTCAAAAACACGTCATCACTGCAGAGCTCAATAGAAAACAACCATCTGGATGGTTAAACGTTCTACATAAACCGAACGCAGGGAATTAGCAGCATCCAAATGAACTAACTTTCAAACACAAAGCACATTTGCTAAGAAACTAGGACACGTCGTCGCAAGGTCTTCTGTCTCTCCAGAGTCAGAAAAACTTCCCCGCAGTCGTAACTTTCACTCGAGTTACTTTTGACTGGGCTAAAGGCTAAAGGCTAAAGGCTACTGGAAAGTTTATACGCATTGCCGTGGCAGATGGTCCAAACGGATGTCTGGCCTCAAGGGCAAATACAGCTGATTAATTATCCACTGCAGACTGTGTCATTAATCATAACCAACTCCAGTTAATATCATCCTGTGCTGTCCTGTAATTATGCTGGGAATTCACACTTGGGAACTTGGGATTTATTCTCCGAGCTGCCATTATCAAAACAACCCACGTATACAACACAAATCAACAACACAGCCAGCCAGGTGTGTTTATTAGGGAGGATAAAGCGGTATTATAGCACCGTTATACTTCAAGTGAAGTTGAAGAATAAACCGGTGTCATTTCGAACAAAATGAGGTCAAACAAAGTTTGTTTGGAGTTCATTTAGGGAGTTTAAGGCAGTTAACTTAACGAACTTAACAGAAAAAGTTTGTTTTGGCTGGTAAACACCTTTGAACTCCCATTGGTCAGTGGCGATTATGCAACAGGTGGGTGTGGCTTTGAGGCTCCGCCTTCTTTAACACTGACAAGGTTTCTCGTGTTTAAAACTGTAAAGCAGTTTGCTTTAAAGCAATCTATTGTTTATTAATGTTTGTAAATACATAAATAAAAAAAATCCTAAAAAATAAATGACAAATGTAAACAACAAAAACATACAACATACAAATAAAAAATAAGATAAAATAAAAATAAAAGATAAAATGACACAATAGTACATCTGAACAAAGCAAACTAACTAAAAATAAATAAAACCATAATAAATGAATAAAATTAAATTATAAATAAACCATAAGTAAACCACAAACAAACAAAAAAAAGTAGTAAACATTTTCAATATCTTAACTACAAAATGACATATAATTATATTGTATTTAAATCAGCACAAATTAAATATAGAAGAAATGTAATACCTTTACACAGCTTATAACTCGCTTTTAAGCATTTCATGAATACCGTGATGCTTTCTTAACTGCTGGTTTCTCACCACTGTCATTTTTGATGTGTGTTTATTTTATCATTAAGAGGAAAGGCACAGCATATATTTATTTGTTCATCTAAACAAAGTTTGCAGCCACGTCAAGATGTCCGCTAACAGTATATTTCAGATATCTAAGCGAAGAACGTATAAGAACTTTGCAGTTGAGTATATCGGATGCTTTAGGTTAAACAAGGAAACTTTCCTGGTTTTTTTGACCCATGCTACAGCAGTGCGCTCCAACGCTCCTGACCTGAGGGTAAAACACAGCATGGTCCTGTCTTCGAGATTTCCCGTCCTTATTAAAAGCCTGGAGAGGGTGTAGAGCGGGAGAGGAAGGGGCAGGGAATCAGTGACCCCGGCAGCGGCGGGTCTGCGGAGCTGAACGCAGTCACCGAGACGCACTAATGAGCTCACTAGCTCTGCCGGACGACCGCTGAGGCCCGACACAGGCGCCGATTCGGTGAGAACTAGTCACAATTAGGAACGCATTTCTGAGCGCATGCACACGTCTACACGACTGAGGTGTTGCTTCCTGAAGAAGGGGTGTGTTTGTTTGTGGCAGGATGGGACATGAGTTTCAGACAGTGTTGTGGCCTATGTTGACCCTGGCCATCTGGCTGGCCCGTAGATGTTGCTCCTGTCCGTGGAGAAAGAGCTAGCAGCTGCCTGCATGTTCTTGCTGGTTTTGCTCAACATGTAGTTAATGTGCATCCAGGGCAAGTGCACTCTACGCTTTAATTGGACACATTTAATGAGAGAGAAGATCAAACTAGGACAAATAACATGATAAAAATAGCACTGCGGACTACAAATATCAATGAGATATTTCTTTTAACTTTCTTTTCGAACATTCTATTCTTTGATCATCACTTTTCATGGAAAACCGGATATTCTTGATATTTTAAATAAGAGTGTAATGTAGACCTCCTTAGTGAATGGATGAGTTATTCAGAAACTGACTGTCCATATTTAAATATCAACCCTTATTAAGTTTAAACATAGAATAAACATAATATATGTAAACAAAAAATGTACATAACGTATGTAAATGAAAAGACAAGCACATAAAACAAATGCTAAAAAGAAACAAAATAAAAATAAAATCATAAATATACATTAAATAAACTAGAAATAAATAAAATTAAACAAAGAGTTAACAGTCTTTGACATTCAAACAATGTGTAAATAAATAAAAATTAATACAAATAAACAAAATAATATATATTTTTTAAAAACAATAAGAGCTGTAAACAAGCATATAGGTATAAACTAACTATATTCTAAATATACACTAAATAAACAAAAAAAAATGTAATTCGAATAAATAAAACCCTAAATAAACTAAAAAAAACTAATAAAATGACTTTAAATAATTAAAACTATAAACAAATAAATAAACAAATAAATATTAAGTACAAACATTTTAAATAATTCTGAGATAAATGTCAAAGAGAACATATGAATGATAACTAATCAAAAATGAAGAAAAANTCTAAATAAACAAAAAAAATGTAATTCGAATAAATAAAACCATAAACAAACAAATAAACAAATAAATATGAAGTACAAACATTTTAAATAATTCTGAGATAAATGGTCAGAGAGAACATATGAATGATAACTAATCAAAAATGAAGAAAAAAAAGCAACAACAACAAACAGTATGCTTTTTCTTACAAAATTACAAATTTTTACAAAAGTACAAAATTACTGTTATACATTATGACTGTAATGATACCATAATTTAAATCAGCACAAAATGAATTTAGTGTATGCTATAGGCTAAAAAACATCAACATGAAATACTGTTTGCAGCCTATTTTATTTTCCAAGTAAAGATATTCAACAAGAAAAATGGCTGCATCTTATGAATCATGCAAAATAAGAGCAGAATCTCGCATTAGGCTGCTTATTCCTAACTGCTGTTTATGTATCATTTGCAAAATCATCATACATTTTGATATAATCTACCCTCATGTATCCTTCAAAACCAACTATCTTCACTTAAAATGCCAATTTTATTCGATTAGAATGAAATAAGAGATGTGAGCAATCTTCTGTAATCCATCATGTGCCTCCCCAGAGAAAACATGAAGTCCATTACAGTAAGGTAACAGCATTGGATGCAAACCGGATCTTGTAAACGAGAGAAATCAGAAGAGGGGGCTGGAGAGGTTCGACTTACACAAGATGCGACGTGTCACTTTAAATACGCTTTTACTAGGTTGTCGTGACACTGTCATTGTGCTCCGCCGTGAATTAGGAGACAGTTGGGAAGCTAAAAATAAACGAAGCTGGAGTTGAAAGACATTCTCATAAATAAAAAATAGAGAATCGGGATGAATTTACGCTGTCTGGAGCTCTAGAAAAGTCTGTGGTTGTGTCAGACTCCCACTGTCTTTAATCCCTCGTGGAGAGTTTTGCGTCGCTAGGCACATGAGTTCAAGCCAAAGGAATGCCAGTCTATGAGACGAACACACACACACCAACAATCACACTCCAAGTCTCTCGCTTTCAGCATGCATCTGAGATCCAAACGGCCCCTTCAACCCTGTTGGAAACAGCCAGGCTCATTTCCTCACAGCTATGCGCTAGTTTTAGCTTGCAGGGCCAATGCTGACTGCTGGGAAGATCAGCATTTCCAAAGGTCATAAAAGATCACATCACGAGACAAGACGTCCTTTGAAGACGTGCATTAACAGGCATCTGTCACCGTCTCCTGAAAAAACCAGCGAGTGCTTGAGACGGCCTGGAAAAATTCTCAGGCATGTGGAAAAATCATTTTTGCATCTAGAAAACGACGTACAGTAAATCTGCACTCCATATGGCACTTCAAACATGCATTAAAAACCTATTTAACGTCATTAGAAACCAAATGCATTAAAAATAATAAACGCGATGGACGACATAAGCACCGCAGAAGGACTTACTCGCTCTATTATTAATTTGGTGCATAAAACAATAGTCTTGTTGGCTCCGTGCTGCTATTATGCATATGAAGGAGTGGGTGGAGAACCTCCACAGTCAGAGATTTCTATTATTTTCTCAAGCCATTGGAAAGGATGGGTCATCACTGATGGAAAACCATCACTGAGCTTTTTGTTCCTGTTTATTCTCCTCTCTATTAGTCATTTGTTCTCTTTCCATAAATGGGAAAAAAACAAGTCCCTCTAACTCTTACTAGAAGAGACATTTAGTAGAATACATTCTGGGTGGTTTTAAACAATATTGGAACAGCTTGTTCTTGATTGAGCAGTAACATTAATGAAGAAACAATAAATAAAACTAAAAAAAATGCAAATATGCTGTAAAATGTTAGTGCACTATCACCTAAAAAGAAAATCTGTTATCATTTGTTCAACCTCATGTTATTCCAAACCTTTCTTTCTTCTGTGAAAAACATAAAAGACACTTTGAAGAACATCTGTGTTTATTTGTCCATACAAGTCAATGAAAGTCAATGGGGTCCAATGCTGTTTGCGCCCCAATCTTCTTTTTTATTCCTCAGATGNCTTTGAAGAACATCTGTGTTTATTTGTCCATCCAAGTCAATGAAAGTCAATGGGGTCCGATGCTGTTTGCGCCCCAATCTTCTTTTTTATTCCTCAGATGAAGAAGAACATGAGGAGAACAAACCATCCAGAACAAACATGTTTAAGGGTTTTTTCAGTGGCTGATGCATATATGACTGGAAGTGTACATTAGCCTAGATAAACAAAATTTAATTATTTGACCAAATTATGCTGTAATGTCACAAAAAAACCAAACAAAGCAGAAATGCTTTTTCTACATTCTGAAACTTAGGAAACTGGCAAAGAGGACAGTTATTGGTTGATGCTGTTAACCTAGAAATTCTTTTATCAATGTTGATGGAGCTTTTCTTATTTACTATATACTCCCCAATTTGGGGCAAAACACAAATGATTAGGAATAACAATGAGATGAAGGATGGAGATCATTAGTGAAGAACAAAATTCAGTCTGTTCCTCACACAAAACCATCTTCAGAAGACAGATTACAAGTCATTTGTATCAATTACTATTTATGGTGCTTTTTGTCTTTTTTTCAGCTTGACAGCCATGATCACTGCAAACTGCTATTGTATGGTAACAAGTCTTTCAAATTTCTTCTTCTGCGCTCCATAGTAAAAACAACAGCATAAGGGTTTGAAACAACATGAGGGTAAAAAACAATTAAAAGAGTAAATAATGACAGAATTTTTATTTTTAAGTGAACTACTCCTTTAAACTAAAGATAAATTAAATAGGGGTGCACCGAAATGGAAATTCTTGGCCAAAGCTGAAACCAAGCAAAATGAAACACGAAGGACAAACACAGTTTTCCCCATGAATTTTGCCATTTTCCGCTATTGAAAATTTCCGCTATTTTACCTTGCTTTTCAAAGAAAAAAAAATCTATTACAAAACAACAATTTAAAAATATTTACTCAACACTGAACATTTTGTAACATACTGTAGCAGACATTATACTGTACCAACAAAGCACAACTTAGGAAAATAATATTTTTTGGTCATTTTTGGAGCCCCCTTCTTGAATATGGTATGCATTTTTTACTGTAAAAATAAATGCAGCCTTGCTGAGCAAAAGAGACTTCTTTGAAAACATTACACAATATTACAGATCCCAATTTGAACACTACGTCTGAATGTTTTATTTTACAGAACAACAGTAAAATTACAATACTAACATTTATCAATGTTGATGGAGCTTTTATTTTGGCGGAAACCCACAGGAAGACCTCAGTGCTTCTTTTTGTCGACAACAGCAGATATATAAATGATTGTCATCACGAATTTGGGAAGATGTTTATCGCATGTATCACATTGTCACATGCCTTGTAAAAATGCATAAAAATGTTACTGAGTAACTGATGAGTAACACCGTTTCAGCGTAGATTTTCCTCGTGCTTTGCACTTTGAACCCTGGCTAATGAGACGTACATGCAATCCGTGTGCGTATTAGACAACAGAACATTCTGCAGTTTATTGTTTAAGGTCAATTCGCGATTCCAATCAACCACCCCTTCCTCTCCTCATCGAAGACATGCGATGCAGTATTAAACAGTCTCTCACTGTCGGTGCTTGTAATGATTTATGCGTCTTTCTCAGACTTGTTTGCTGCATTATAAAGAGCGCGTGCCTCTATTCGATCGCGTCACATCATTGTTCGGTACAATTTATTCATTCTTTTCACTTATTCGAATAATGTCGGTTGCCGAACATTCGGTGCATCCCTAAAATTGCATTTCAAAAACTATGAAAGACACCATCAAAGACTTCCCACCGGTTATGTGTGATTCGCTGATCCCTCATTTGTTGAGCTGGTTCAAAGGAAGCTTCATTAAACATTTACAGTAGCTCAGAGTGGAGGATCTCGACACAGCTCTGCTCTCTCTGACCCGGGGTTAATTTATCTAATTACTGCACAAAGCATTCACATTCACAGCCCGTTTCATCCACACCGATTCTTCACTCATTTATTTGCCTTTCATTCCCTCTCTTGCTTCAATCTAATGGGTTTACAACCAGGAACTCAGCACAGATCTAATGAAATTTCACATTATAGAACTGGTGTTCAGGGACCAGTTATTGTATATAATATTAATCTGAGCAAGATGGGGTAATGCAATAGTCTGCAACCCGTAGATGAGATATATGCTTAATATGCATATGCAAGTATTAATTATTTCTGAAACTCAGTGTGTGTACATAAAATCCAAGATACCAAAACAGCATATCAGAATGACTTCTGAAGGATCGTGTGACATTGAAGACTCTGAGGCTGAAAATTCAGCTTTGCATCATAGAAATAAATTACATTTTACAATATATTCAAATAGAAAGCAGCAATTAAAATTGCAATAATATTTCATAATATTACTGTTTTTGTTTTATTAAAATAAATATTTTTTTCAAATTTGTTTGATCAAATAAAATGACTGGATGACAGTTGTAATTTGTGTGAAAATTTATTGAAATAAATTTAATTTCGGTCATATCAGTGGTCTGTTCACTCCATTACATTTTATTTTTACTTTTATGTATATAAATGTAACGAAGGAAGCGCTGCTCGTGGCAATTCAGGTCAGTGTTCTTCTTGTTGAGAGATTTCAGCACTGGCCGTGTTGAATGCAGCTGGCTAAAGTTCAGACAAATGCCTTCTGTGTAATTATCTGTCCAGTCAAACATATCTCTTCCAGGAAGCAGAGATAGCTTGACTTACATTTCGCACAGCTGTGTGAACGATGATGGACTTCTTTCAAGTCACATTGTCCTTTATATGGAGAAAGATCCTTTCTTTATTTGACATATGCTTTGATTTATATGACTAATGCCAAAAATGTTATTTTTGGATGAAATAATCCACTAAAGAAATATTCTAGGTTCAACATAAGTCAAACTTAATCAACACATATTAAATGTTGTTGATTGCCACAAAAAAATAAAAACTGTCAGCTTATTACTTGCAAAAACTAGGGTTATGGTATAAGGCAATTAAAATGGAAGTAAAGTTAACCAATTTCACAAGGAACCTTAATTTTTTTTATTTAAGCTGTAAATTTCTGTAAAAGTTTTTATAGCTGTTTTGTGTGTTGTAAGTGCTATTCTTGCTACTTCGAAATTTCTTGTTTTATTAATTGTGTTATCTGCCGGCTCTTTATAATTATTTGTTATATTTACCAGCAATTTCCACATCAAATCTACTTTACAGTGAAACAATTTTGCCCCCATTAAATGTGTGAAAAAAAAATGCATAAAAGTTATTTGCATTGTTTACAAAAGAACCAGAAGTGTTAAAAAAAAATAATAAAAGGTAAATATAACTACTTTAAGGAGTGTTATTTCCAATTAAGCCATCAAATTGTTAATAGTTAAAACTGTTAATAGTTAATTCTATTGCTTGCTATGAAATTAGACACAGCAAGACAAAGATACAGATAAAGTTACACTATAAAATATATTTTAAACATAAGTTACTTTAAATTGTAATAATATTTACAATATAACTGATTTTACTGTATTTTTGATCAAATACATACGTCCTTGGTGACTAGAAGACATGATTTACAACTAAAATGAAAACGCCAGACGTTAACAAAGAAAATCCACAAATAACTTTTTTATAAAGCACCATTTCCAATAAAGCAGTAAAGCAAAAAAAATATAAATTAAATTCTATGCTATGAAACAAACCATAGCAAGATAAAGACATTTTATTGCAAAAATACTGGGAAAAGTCATTTCCAACACAGAATGTGTTATCAAACATACTTTAATACACTGTGGAAAATACATTTGGTGTCCATTATTGGAGATTTCTAGCAGCCAAATAAAAGTATGTAAAGTCATTGTAAGGCCAAAAGCGAAGAACTAGTTGCCCATAGCTTTTTATATAAAGTTGGAGATAGATTTATGTCCAATTTTATCCTCATACGTAAACTACAATATCGCCCTGCTCCAAATGCCACTATAAGATATTATACACACATTTGTAACAAAGAAACGCTCAAAATACTCTTTGTATGTTTTGCTGTTCACTAGTTTGCAACAGAACAGAGCCAAAAGAGAGGCTTCAGGCCGATCGATCCATCAGGATGAGTCACGGAAACCCAAGAACAGCAGCTTGTGTCGTCTGCGCTCAGCTCATGTATCGTGAGACACACAGGGGTCAGCGCTGAAGGCTGATGGAATGATTGGTAAGGTCACCGCTGGGCTAAAGCTCATTCTGTGCTCTCTGGGCAGCACTACAACTGCTACAGTCCCTGGATGAACCAGCCGCATGCATAATTCACCACAAAGGAAACCGTGTTGACAAAGAGACAAGCCAAGACATGCAAATATTGATTGCACTGTCCTGTAGCGCACAACACGCTCACTTGACTGCTTAATTCACTCCGCTTCGCCAAACGCTACAGCACCAGAGTCAGAAATTGGGCTTAGGGCACAAATGCCAACGAAAATGACAGAAATACTATACCATATTAATAATAAAATTTAAAAAGTGGTCGTTATGAGGCTATGATAGCTTGTGCAATTTAGGCAGCAACTTTTGTATTTTGCTTTTGAATATTAACAGCCAGAATTCTTCAGATAAAAAATTAATTTGAATTAATTGATTAAATGATGGAACATGAATGAAAATACTGTGAATTTTTATCTGATAAAACTGAAAAACAGAGAAAAAGAATATATATATATATATATAT
>SCHK01359269.1:8318-22507 GCA_004124795.1 Poropuntius huangchuchieni
CGCTTGTCCGATGGCAGACGGAAACGGCGGAACTTCAGCAAGCAGGCGACCGAGATCCTGAATGAGTATTTTTACTCGCATCTTAGTAACCCTTACCCCAGCGAAGAGGCCAAAGAGGAGCTGGCTAAGAAGTGCAGCATAACAGTATCCCAGGTGAGGCCACACCACCCATCCATGTAGAACATGCCCCGTTTGTTGGATAGTCTGGAAAGAATGACTAACAACTGGTCAAAGTCTGAAGACTTAAAGTCCCCATGCTCAGGGTTTGCTTAGGTAAATCCAATGCCATCCCTGCTCTGTCCCATTTAAACTGGTCTTAGCTGATTTAAGCTAGTCCTCAGCTGGTCAAACTCGGGGATCTTCAACCCTGCTCCTGGAGCCACGCTGTCTTTCAGAGTTTAGTTCCAACCTGCTCCCTGTTGAAAAAACAGCATATGCTGGTTAGGTATGTTTTGAAGAATGGCTGCTGGTTTAACCTGGTCCTTAGCTGGTCATGTGCTGGTTTAAGCTGGTCCTTAGCTGGTTGTGTGCTGGTTTAAGCTGGTCCTTAAGCAACTAGCTCCTGATCATGACCAGTTTAGGGCCAGCACATGACCAGCACTTGACCAGCTTAAACCAGCTCATGACCAGCTAAAGACAAGCTTAAACCAGCTCAAACCAGCAGCCATGCTTCAAAACATACCTAACCAGCATATGCTGGTTTTTTTCAACTGGGAAGTGATCCTGAAGACCTTGATTAGGTGGTTTGGGTTTGCTTCATTGAGGTGAACTAAACTCTGCAGGACAGGGGTCGTCAGGAGAGAGTTGAAGACTCCTCCTCTAGCTTTAGAGGGTTGCCTATGTGTTCACTTAGCCTTATCAGCTTAACCCCCTGGGGTCAACAAGGCGTATACGTGTTTTGTGGCATAATGGCAAAAAAAGAACTTGAATTACACTTTCATCCCCCAGAACCCCCCAAAACAGGGGTCTTCAAACTCTGTCCTGGAGGACTGGTGTCCTGCAGAGTTTAACTCCAACTTGCTTTAACACACCTGCCTTGGTGTTTGTAGCAGGCCTAGTAAGACCTTTATTAGCTGGTTCAGGTGTGTTTATTTAGGGTTGGAGCTAAACTCTGCAGGACACCGGCCCCCCAGGACTGAGTCTGGAGACCCCTGTTCTAAAACCAGTCAACAGACCAGCCCGACAGACCATCTTAGACTGGTTTAAGATATTTTTCAGCAGGGTAATACCATAATCTAGGCCAACTGTGTCTAATTGGCTCTGCTAGGTCACAAAAAGGCCCTGTCTCAAATGGTGTACTAAATGTGAACTTATGCTCATATGGTGTCCAGCTTGTCGTTTTTGGTTTTCAGACCTTCCCAAACAGCCCATTTGAAGCCACTATGCATCCTCGAATGTTACCCAGTAGTCCGTGTGGCAAAGTATATACTCTGAAGAGGATCGCAAGGGCTGAGGGTGCCATTTGGGACAGGGCCAAGCTTGATCAGACCAGAAAGACTCTCCAGCGCACTCTCTCTCATTGTCCTCTTCTTTCCTCTCGTCACTGTCTAGCATGCATACCTGTTTGCTCTAACACATCAGTCTGATACTTCCACTGAGCTGAGTCTCAAGCAGGGCCTGAAGACACAGAGTGTACCCTGTTGTGGATGGATGCCACAGTTTGTGGTGATCTGTGTCAGTCATTGTGTTTTAGAGTAAATGTGTGCGCGCATGCGAGTGTATGAGTGTCTGAGAGAAAGAAGAGGGACTTTATTTTAGTCGCAAAGTATGATTCATTATCGCAAGGAATTTAAAAGAATCACAGTGTTTTCCCACTCTAATAACTAAATTCAGAATCCACCTGAAGGCAAGAGTACCCACCCACACCCATCTCCCCACAGACAAAACTCTTTTCTGTTTTTTTCAAAGGTCACAGAGGTGGTCGAGGAAAATGTGTACTGTTAACCTATTGGTCTTAGAGCATATCTGCATACTCTGTGATGTAATAAATGTTTTTTCTCTGTGGGGAGGGGCTTATGGAGGGTTGTTCAGAGTCAGATCCTGTAAAAGCCATTCTTTTTTGCCTTCAGGGGGTGGGAACCACCATCACAGTGGCACAGGTATGTCATGACTTCTCCTGCTCCACTTTTCTCGTGCCATTTGTTTTTCTTTGTTGCTTTTCCTTTATTCTGTCACCCCTTTATGTGTGTTCACTTATACCTTAGAACATGTTAAGATATACTCAGCACTTTGTTCCCCAAAAGTCTACATTTCCTGCACTTACTGTAGTGCCAACAAATCTGCACACTTAAGCAAGTGTCGAATGGGACTATATTTGGAGTGCTCAGTAATCAAACCAAGTATCAGATAGTATTTTTTGTTGTAAGACCTTTGCTGTAATATACATATATACACCCCCTCCACTTTTTCCTAGAGAATTTCACTGGATTATCAAAGCGCTAAAAGTATGTGTCCCTTTTGATTGTGTTATGTCTTGTCATTGCACATTTGACATGCCTGTGATAGATATTTACCCCACATTGTATTTAATCAGTGTGTTCTGTGTATGTTCAGGAACTTTTTTTTATTTAGAAATATCTTTTATTAAATTAATTTGTATGTTGGAATATTTTTTTTCTTAAATTTATTGGTTGCTATAGTACAAAAAAATGGGTATTTTTTTTTAAACAAAACAACAGATAGTAATATTCTTTTTTTTTACCAGTTACTTACATTCCTAAGGTAGCAAGATTTTTCCACTCTTACTGTAACACATGTAGATCCCAGAGGCTGCCTGCTTTGCCATTTTTCCTGTGTCTGAGACATGTGCTGATTTGAAGTGATGTGTGGTGTTAATGGTATTGTTGATGAAATTTAGTCGCCTTTATCAGGCACCACTTCACTCAGTGCACAGAATCAACCTCGTTATCTGGGCACAATCTCTGTGCATGTGTGATTCTCTGTCTTCTAAATGAGGCACACAATGTCACATGATGTTTTTTTGAGAGAGAGTTTTCATAACCACTATGATTTTAAGCATTGAGTCTAGAGGGGATATTGTGCACCCTGCAAATGAGTGGGCACAAAATGTGGTGCCCATCACCCAATTAAGTGCGGTTCTTCCGCTTCGATCTTCCTGCAGTTCAAACGAGCGACACTTATCAATATTTCAGCTCATTATACATGTAGCAGAGCTCTGCCTCAGGTTAATGTGTTAACTATTAATGCAGACCGCTTCATTATTGATAATATCAGCAGCCCTGGCCACTGCAACCGCCCATGACAGGGAGTGTGTGTGTGTGTGTGTGTGTGTGTGTTTGTGCTATGAAGCCAGAAGTCTGAGTCTCCATTTAAGCTCCACACTCAGCAAGAGAAGCAGTATAAATCGGGAGGTATTGAGACCTGGGTAAGATCATCCATCCCATTTCAGTGACACTAGTGGCGTATTGACCCAAGCTTGGGGAGGGAGTAGTGGTGAATTATTTACTACACCCACACAGGCTTTCCTCTCCATTGGTTTAAAGCAAACAAACCAGGTATTGTGTTCCAGACATAGAAGTCTACTGCATCTCTAGTATGTTCTTACATAAACATGAAACCCAAATATGTGAGGTAGATTTGTTTTAAAATATTAGTATTTAAAAACATTTGGCAACTTAAAGTCAGTGTGGCGTAACCAACATGCAGGATGTCATTTGTTGTCGAAATCGTAAACCGATATGAATAAAAAAGATTGCATTTGATAATTTTTGTACTACATTTTTTAAAGATTTCTTCTTTATCTTTATTTTTCATTCTAA
This sequence comes from Poropuntius huangchuchieni, assembly GCA_004124795.1. Classification (NCBI taxonomy): domain Eukaryota; kingdom Metazoa; phylum Chordata; class Actinopteri; order Cypriniformes; family Cyprinidae; genus Poropuntius; species Poropuntius huangchuchieni. The sequence continues at coordinate 12,098 of SCHK01359269.1, forward strand.
TTTGTCATCGACTCACACAGCTGGTGAACAATCATTTAAATGAGTTATATGTTGTAAACATTTTTGTTTTGTTAAAATATAAAACATTAGGATTAGGAAAAGCTAAGTTTAAGGTATTTAATCTTTAGAAGGAGGTTAGCTTAGAGACTCTGTGTGCCTCTTTTCCATGGCCTTAAACTGCTTCATAAGCAGGTTAAGTAAAAAGGATGACGGCTAGTGCTTTCATTGCTTCCAATTAAACCTTGCTTGTTAGTTTAACCTCTAGGTAAACCCATCAAACAATTGATGTTAAGGCAAAAGCCTGCCAACGGTGGTGGCTTCAGCCGAATGGTCATTAATTTTAATTGCCTAGATATTAAAGATTTAGAAGCGCAGAGGCATGGTGGGGGTAGAAATGATCTGATGTCATGTAAATTCAGCCGCTGTAGCGTAGTGTGGCTCGGGCTGCTGGAGATATTAAAATGGAAGCAGAGAGGTGGAAATTAAATAAAGCATCATTAAGGGGCTGAGGCTCTCTGGTCCTCCAGTCCAGCCAGAGCCGGAATACGGCAGGAGAGATCGCCACGGCGACAGGCCACCGTAATTTATAGGGCTATTAAGAAACAACCCTTAATCTCTTTATTATTCCACAATTATGCAGTGCTAGCATTTGCACATCTACCACCCCCCATGTGACCCAGATCTTATTGTTTCCTGGCTGCTGTTTTTAGTAAAATTAGCATTATTGTAATTATTAATGTATTGCGTCGAGGCGGTGCGGCTGCTTTTAGGTGTACTATCTGAGTTGTGGTTATTATTATGTCTATTATTTGTCTTAAGGCAGGAGCACAAAAGTGGTTTTATGCAAAAGAAAAGAACATTAGTGTTATTAAGATGCATAAAAGCCTTGCCTTTGAAATGAAGGGAACCAAATGGATCCAAGTTACCTTAAAGAAAGGTAGTGAAAGTAAAAACAAAAGAAAGAGTTATGTTAAAACTCTTATTGAGAATGTATTCATTTATTAAATTGGGCCAGTGACCAGAAAAAAAAAACACTTTTTAGCAAGAGCTCTGTTAGCCTTACAAGGAATTATACCACCTTCGCGTTTGGCTCTAGCTACCTGATCCCATAGACACAACACTGATCCAAATTTTGCCACAAGACAAGCAGCCCCTTGTGTGTTGGTTTTGTCTAGAGACAAACAGAGAGCATGTCACGCCTCCATCCGCAATAACGCACAAGCCCTGTCTGATAATCGCTTAATTAGTCTGCATGCCCAGCGGATATTACTGTGGGAGGCTGGGGACTGTGGACTTGATGGACCCAAACATGACATCTTGAAACAATCACTCTGCTCAGTGCACAGTGCCTCGTCTGCATTGACGTCTGACGCCCCCTCCTCTTTTTTTCCCCTCTTTCCTTTTCTTTCCATCTCTCCCTCAGGTATCCAACTGGTTCGGCAACAAGAGGATCCGCTACAAAAAAAACATCGGCAAGTTCCAAGAGGAGGCCAACCTGTATGCCGCTAAGACAGCCGTGACTGCCGCGCACGCAGCAGCTGCCGCCGTCCAGAATAGTCAGACCAACTCACCCACCACACCCAACTCCGGTAAGCTTGCACTCATCCCGGACGAGCCCCCAAAAACCAACCAGCCATTCCCAATTCCAGCTTGGTCCCTTCTGAACCTCTGCTCCCTCTGGCATGCCGGTTGGCTGCTGTGACAGTGAGAGGTCCCAGCCTGGGGGATGAGCCTCACTCTCCTGCCTCTGAGACTATACATGCTGAACGAGATGAGCAAAGTCAAGCAGAAACTGTGTGAGCGGGTTGCACATGCTGAATATGTTTGTAGTTTTGAGGGGTGGGAGGGTGTTGGTGCTGGTGGGGGTAAAAGAGATAATCCTCACCCACTGTCCTCCCTTTCTATCCATAAATATGTGACAGTGTTACCCCCGCTGTGAATTGATGGAAATCTCTTGCTCGGAGCATGTTACACTCTTGAAGAAATGTGTAGTATGAAATAATAATGAATATTTGATTAGCAGAATGATACAGTGTCTACCTTAAATTGATGCTCTTCAGACATAATAAGCAGAAGATTTGACTGTGATAAAGACATGGCTTAGACCCTGAGGAGTTGTGGGTAAGCAATTTTTTAAGGGGTCCCCTTTTTCTTGCACCCAGGATTCCAGATGAAAGATGAAGAATTTCAGCTGGACTCTGCAGAGAACAAAAACACTCTATTAACCAACATGTTCACTGGTACTGGCCTTTTCCATAAGCTTCTTATTGTCCTTTTTGTCATTGGCATATAATTCCCTTTATGAACTAGTCCACTAGAGTAGGAATAGGTGTGAACCCTTGTGGAAAACGTAGACTTCCAACTCCATGCACCATCTTTGTCCTTTTTTTGTGATTTCCACCCTTTGTTTTGGCATTTTTGGTGACCCCCACGTGCCCTTCTAGAAATGTAATGCAACCTAGCCGTCATCCCCATCCCTATCCTTTCATTTCTTCCTTGTTTCTTTTGCTCTCCTTTTGTTGCTTGCTTTCCGAGCATCACTTCCTAGCGTGGTGTGTGGTGCGCGTATGTCCTCGCACACATTGTGTGTATGTGTGAGTCTGTGATAGCCTCTCTTTCTCTTTCTCATCCTCTCGTTATTCAGCTCCTTACATCTTTCCTTTCTAGGTTCGTCAGGTTCTTTTAACCTCCCAAACTCGGGGGACATGTTCATGAGCATGCAGAATCTGAATGGGGATTCTTACCAAGGGGCACAAGTCGGAGCCAATGTGCAGTCACAGGTAGGCGCTACGCACAGGAACTGGGGCTGTGAACCAGAGCAGACCTGTCAGCTAGCCTACCATCCACATTAAAAACTCAACTCCCTCCCCCTCAACATATAGACAATGATACAGATTTGATCACCCCCCTCAACAATTAGTTTCATTATAGTCATGGAAGATTAATGATGACTATAGTCTGGACATGGATGGATCCTTCACATTTCCAGTCTGGACCCCCAACTAAATTACCATATCACAGCCCATAAGAGGCCCGTCTGACTAGAGACTCATTATTTACAGCATTATGCTAGTATATTGATCCTGGAGCAGACCCCATTTTGTAGTTGATATTGTGAATGCATTTGGCTCTGACTTGAGCTCTTGGGTTGGTATTGGTTGTATGGTACTGTTCTTTCCTCCAAACCTCTATATCCTTTTCTGTCCCCTTTTCATCATGATTATCCCAATTTTCTATGTTCACGTAAGCTCATTTCACCTTCATGTTAAAAGACACCATTTGAAGGAGAGAGACAAAGAGTTAATATGTACTGAACATTTCTCAGATCTGCTCATGCTCTGATAATGTGCTACATACCGTATTCTCCTCCAACTGTTGTCATTCGTGAATATTACCGTGTTTTGTAGTAAATTCCAAGTCAAAACTATTCCATTCCTTCTTTCTGTGCTTTTGTGTTTCAAGCCTGGAAATAGAGTAATCGTTGCCAGAAAGCAATAGAGAGAGGAAACGCATATGTTGTCCTAAATGTTGCATTAAACCACATATGTACCCCTAACTTCATTCAGCTGCATATTCCATTTTAGTATGATTCACTTAGTAAACCGCAAAGCCATCAAATTTTTGTTTAAACACCATTGACTTTGTTTGTTGTCACCATACATCACTGTGTTGATTGTTGCATGTGTTTCTGTAACGCAGAATGTTGACAAGCTTGACTTCCTGTTGTGTCCTCTGCAGGTGGATACCCTGCGCCATGTTATCAGTCAGACGGCAGGATACAATGATGCCCTGGGGGGGAATCCCATGTATAGTCCACATGGCTTGAATGTAAGTACAGTCTCAGTCAGCCATGAATTAAGCAAGAAACATACTACACTCACCCTAACATTATAGAGATAATCTATAACTCAAACCTTTTCAAATGAAAATTGTTATACATTACCATTCAAGAGTTTAAGGTCTCTTTTTTAATGTTTTGAAAGAAGTCTCTTATTCTCACCGAGGCTGCATTTGTTTGATTAATCGTCAGATATTATTACAACATAAAATAACTGCTTTCTAATTTAATGTATTTTAAATGTAATTAATTCTTATTGTGGCAAAGCTGGATTTTAAGTAGCCATTACTCCAGTTTTCAGTGATTTTCAGAAATCATTCTGTGCTGGTTTGATGCTCAAGAAACCATTCTTTTATTATCAATGTTGATAACGGTTGTGCTGATTAATAACTTTGTGGAAACCATGACTTTTAGGATGAATATAAAGTTCAAAAGAACAACATTATTAGAAGATTCTAACTCTTTTGATCAATATAATGCATCCTTGTTGAATAAAAGTTTTAATTTGTTGTTAAGAATTTACTTTATTTAACAAAATTATGTGCCACGGGCCAACATTTTAGGTTAACATTTACTAAGAAATGATGGTGTGAAAATCTGTAATGTGCAAATACATAAAGTTATTATAACATAAATCAGAAGGACCTGAGTCAGACAGCAAGAAAGCACCATAAATCCAAACTCCACGACAAACAGAGTGATGATTCAGAGGATGACAGAAGTATCTATCCCATAATATGCATAAAGCGGAAAATATGACAATTTTTTAAAGCGGGAATAAATGCTTTGCTCAGTAAAAGCTCAAGCGGCTCAAGTATTTGGGAGTGGTGTAAGGAAAATGAGATTCAGAAATATATTAAGTCAGTTTGTTGCCTGTGTAAACAGTTCCTATTACAGTAACCTATAACGTGGTAAGATGAAAAGGCTTTTACTAGCACGTCTTGCCTCTGTTTGCCTGTTTTGCAATGCTTCAAAGAATTTGCAATATCCTTATCAACATGATGAAATATGAAAGTATGATTGCCTGCAGCCGTCTGCAGGCATGAATTTTATCTTCCTTGATGAGGTTTGATATGATGTTTTTTTTCCAACCATACACTGCGTAATATGAAACCATCAGAGTAAAGACTCATTTATTTGATGAGAGAGAGAGAGGGTGGGAGAAATACAGACATATATCTTCCTTGAGCTAAACACAGGTTTAGATATTATATCTGTTACCTTGCTTGTCGAGGAATTGTTTATAAAAACAAACTTAGATGTGTTAGCCTTAAACATTAATCTCAAAAAAACTGCTGAATGACAAGACTCTGGCTGGTGAGTTACATGTAAATTTATAGTTTATGAAAGGCGTTTGAGCATTTTTTGGATTTGTAATATTACCAAATGAGCCAGTAAAATGCGTTTTAAGGATTATTACATATTCCTGATACAAAACAGCTTATTTATCGGTCCAAATGGTCCTTGTACATTATCAAAAAAGACAAATGAGCTTTCCAAAAGCAAAACAAATCACTTTCTATTGAGAAACAGATGCAATCAGATGGAGGAATAATTTGCAGTGAGGTAATTAATAGAGCAGAGCTGTCATATGTGTACTTTCTGATGACTGTTAGAGCTCCATTTGCATGAATTAACTCTAGCAAAGCACACAACGATAAATGTCATAAGTCAAAACGTATGCCCGATTTTTCACAGCAGTGGGGCCCAAACGTGGCAGTGTATCTGTGGCTAATGCTGAGACGGCTATGTGTGTCAGTGTGTGTGTGTGTGTGTGTGTGTGTGTTTGGAGGCCTCTGTGGCCTGTAGCTGTGCAGATGAAGTGTCAGCCTCTCGCAGGCTCAAACGCCACACTTTCACACTCTCTCACTCTGGTCCACTGCTCAAGTCAGAACTCACTCTATCATTACAACAAGTGTGTGTGTGTGTGTGTGTGTGTGTTTGTGTGCGTGTGTGTCAGGCTGAATGCGACTGATCCATGTCATCAGGGTACAGCAGACTTCCTCATAACGCTCGCGTTTCAGCATCAGTCCAGACATTGTGGCTGGAGGAGACTAGCACAATCTATTTATTGACCTGTTCCAGGAACTCGAAATCAGCAAAATCCTAATTCCGCCACTGAACATCCCCATACACACACACACACACACACACACACACACACACATGCACAGGCACAAACATCTCCCCATGATTTTTATATAGAAACACAGACAGATTGTTTTGACAACCAAACACCTCATTAGCAAATCAGCATACGGTAGTAGTTCTCAACTAGTATTGCTTCAGGATCCAGATTTCACATGAAGTGACAATTCCTTTAAATGTACAAAAAAGTTAAATAAAATGATAAATTAAACATAGTTATTATTATTATTATTATTATAATATTATTAAAAGAGTGATTCACTTATGATAGTGTTTATTATTTGTATAATTTTGTTATTTATGAAGCCAATGATTCACCATGTTCACCATGTCCATCATTTTTTTTGTGTGTGTGTTTTTGTTTTAGTTAGTTTGTTTATTATTATTGTTATTATTAATAATTATAAATTATTATATTTTATTATGATATTTTATTATATTTTTATATTTTTATCTATAAATTATAAATTGTTATATTTTACTTATTATTAAGCCATTGATTCGCCATATTTATCCTTGTTTAGTTATATTTAATGTAGTCTGACATTTTCCTTTACCTTCTATGGTTTTGTTTGTGGTTTTCAAGAATAAGGGCATTTCCTCAGTTTGGCTTCTGCCTAATTTTACAAACTTCTACAAAATAATTAAACATTTAATACTGCAGTGTTTGATGGGGACCAAATAGTCACCAAAAAGTAATTAGGTATTTTTTTTGCGGTCCTATCACGACCTACGGTACTAGTTGGGACCGTTGACATCCTCTAACCATTTGTTGTGGTGATATAGAGAGTGAGGGGTAGATTTAACCGTTTTGGAGGGAAGAAATCCAGCTAAAGCTAGTCTCTGATGAGAGCCGGGCGATTGAGTCGGGAGCGCTCAGGCGAGCAGGGTGGAGGAAAGGCCTGCACCGTCACTTCCACTCAGCATCCTTCCAGCTTCCCCCCTCCCAGACCCGGCCTCCCTCCCCTTGACTGACATCAAAATATGGAGCGACAAGCTGTCGGCCCACCGCTGAAATCTGATTAGACATTGATTTCAGCAATCGTTCCCATTGGCCACAACGTTTATGTGAATTTGTTTTCTGAGAGCGAGGGAAGCAGGGACCGAGAGAGGGAGAAGCCAAAGTGGGTTTAGCGTGGCAAGATGGCCGTCGGCATGTCAGACAGTAGATCAGAGGAGACAGTCTCTCTTATTAATTTCTTAATGCATTAGTATGCATATGTATGCATGCTTCACTCACATGTACACACCAGGATTAGGACACACGCTTCACTGCAAGCAGACAAATAAACACCCGCACTTCCTGTCAATTTTTGAATACTAGGAAAGATTATCTGCATTTTTTTGTTTACGTAACAAAATTCTATAAATTCTATATTATATATATATATGAATAAATAATTATATATATATACACAGAAAAAACATTTATAATGTTATAAAAAAATGTGTGTGTCACTTTTGATCAACTCAATGCGTCCTTGCTAAATAAAANCACACATTTTTTTATAACATTATAAATGTTTTTTCTGTCACTTTTGATCAACTCAATGCGTCCTTGCTAAATAAAAGTATTTATTTCTTAATTTCTTTCTTTTAAATTGTACTTTTGAATGGTAGTGTAAAAAAAAAACATTAAACATAAAAAAAAAAACGTTTGTGTATGTATATACACACATATATCTACTGTATATATTTATAGTGTGTATAGTGTATTCGTTTTTTCACTGTGACATTAATTTCAAAATATTTTCTGTTTTGTTTCCAGGGTAACGGGGGATGGCATGATGCTACGACTCCATCCTCTGTGATCTCCCCTACAGAAGGCCCTGGTAGTGTGCACTCTGATACCTCGAACTGATCTCCTCATTGACATGGCCCCTTCCCAAGCTGTGGACAACCAGTCACAGAATTACAAAACCACAGACTGACCAATCAGAGACACAGAATAGACTCTCACAGATAATCCAGAAACATCCTGATGGAATCATCCACAGTACTTTTCCACAGTGTTTTGGAAGCTGGACATTTCTTAGCCGTAACATCAGTCCACTGCAGTTTTTACTAACAAGCTCTCCTCCAATCATATTAAACCAGTACGTTTTGTTTCTTTTATCATTTGAAGTGTACAAGCTCAAAATGTATGTGAGTTATTAGGGTTTTTTTCTCTTCTTTTGAGTTTATTACTGGTCATAACCCCTCTCCATTGTTCTTACCAACTGTTGGCAAAGCTTTAGTGCAGGAATACAACTGATACTTACAAAAGTGTGTTCATATGATGCTAACCGATGCATTTAACAGGGCTAAATGCTACAGAAGGCAGCTTGGGGACTTCATTGCTGATATTTTTTGAGTTTTTATTAATATCACACCTAGCAATGACTTAAACGAGACCACCTATGGAAGGCAATCCACTCCATTTTGGGGGGTGATTTTTTGAAATACCTGGCAATTTTTTTAAAAACACGAAACGTAATCGATATTCAGTCCACTACGATTAAGGAAAGGAAGTGTAGAAGATGTGAAAAGGAAATGTCTTGTTGGACGCTCTTCTGGCAATTTTCAATTCAAAAACATTCTTGTATATGACATAGCTTGAGAGTATTTATACATCTCACAAATAAATACTCAGCTTTATTACCTCATTGAAACTCATAGAAAACCAATAGATTTAAAACATTTCTTTAGCTTCTAGTGCTCTCACTGACTACCTCTCAACAAAATCACCACCGTTTTTCTCCTTTGCTTTCTGTCATTCTTTTTTTGTCTTTTTAAAATACATTTTTTTACTTTTGTTGGATTCGGTTCCATCTTGTAAGAAATTTGCTCTCTCTGTCTCTCTCTCTCTCGCTCTTTATGTAATCTAATGTATATTTTAACCTTCTAAGAAAACGAAGTTGCTTGGCTGCAACTTTTAAAAAAGAAAAAAAAGAAAAAAATAACAATAATATTAATAGTACGAATAACACGGAGAGTATGGAGAGTACAGTGGCTGGTGGAGGGGAATTTTGTGCTGGAACAGGGAGGGGGAAATACGATCATAAAATTAACACCAAACAGTAAAACTGTTGTAAATACTGAAGAACATTTTGAATGTTGCTCATCTTGTTACTAATTCATGCAAAAAAGAATTAAAAAAATTAATAAACAAAAACCCATGATTAAAAAAAAAAGAAAGAAAACCTGTAATGCATAGAGGTTTCAGTATTCAGAATTGTACATTTCAAAACCCTGTGTGACAGGGTTCCAACTTTCTTTCTCTTTTTTTGTATCGTATGTGATTCTGAAACTGATAAAAAAAAGTCATACAAAATTTATTTGTGGCAGTGGTTCTAATGTATTAAAGATGTTTCGTGTTTCTTTCTAACCAGACTACACCCTGGACTGAAAAGTCTTCCTTGTGGTAGTTATGTGTAATTTCAAACATGAATAAACTGTTTTCCTTTCATGACAGATTGTTTTGATATTGCCTTCTTTGTTTTAGGTGCACTTGAGGTAATTCTATTACCATTTATTTACTTTAGTATTAGCACAAGCGTGTTGGTGACTTGGTGAGTTGCATTGTATTATTATGTACTTCTGTTCTATACATATACGTGTGTATCCATGCACATATCAAAACCAGAGTCTTGTTCATTTGCATGAATACCTCTTCATGCCAATTTCAACAAAGTGAGAGATTTTTTCTCCTCCAGCGCGCATGTATTAAATCAAGCACACACGCCGAACTAAACACAACACCCCATTTTGCTAAAGCATAAGTGCTTGTGTCACATTACTTAGACAATCATACGCCAATATCTTAAATGCATTAGTACACGTCTATGCAAACCACACATGCGCATGACAGAGCTTCTAAGAAGAATTGACAGTCCCCTCATAGAAAGCATGGTTCCCCCCGAAGGCTTGTTCTCTGTCAAAGAGAAAGAGAGGGATTTTAGCATAGTGAGGGCTGCTGGGGCCAAATGAATTATTTGGTTTGATAGGGATCCATGGAACAGCTTGTGAGAAGCAATTCCATGTGGCATGGCGACATGTGACAAGATTGCATTAATAGTACTAATTGTTGCCTGAGCCCTTTGACAAATGCAACTAAATTAATAGCTTCCTTTAATTGGCCTGTTTGTGAATTCACACTCCGGCCCAAATCTGTTTTTTTTTTTTTTTTACAAATAAACAGGATGTGATCTTTAGACAATGAGTCTAATGAGAGTCTGGCAGCATAGAGAAAGGATAAAAGCATGCTCTGTTCGAAACACAAGGAAAAATGCTCAGAAATGGAACATATGCAGCTTTAGTATGACAGTATTGAGGCCTAAACATTGGTATGCATTCTATAGTTTATACGGTCACCAAACTGTTGAATTCTGCTCCAACAATCAGTGGAAAACAAATTTCTGTAGATGGTTAAACCACCTAATTTT
>SCHK01359305.1:0-10866 GCA_004124795.1 Poropuntius huangchuchieni
TTTATTTATGAGTATCTATTTGTATTACAGCAGACATACCAGATGTACATATAGGCTTAGATAGAAAGGGGGCAAAAGGAGGCCTCGGAGGCCCTAATACCCACTGTGCTATATGAATAAAAGTAATAGATTGTACAAAAAAAAAAAGTATTTTACATACTTTTTTAGAAGCGTGGATTCTTCAATAAATTTAATTAATTTGATACGTGACAATCCACACTTTGACACTGGCTTGTCCCAAAAACAACATAAGCGTGTCTCTCTTCCTCTTGGAATATTTGGATATTACCTTCATGTATGCAAACTCTTTCATGGCAGAGAGCCGGGACAGGTACAGCCATGACATCTTGTTTCTGTGCTTGTGGTAATCTCTCTTGTTCTTCAAGTTCCTGAAGGACGTCCGACCCAGTCTGTGAAGTTTCAGAGCAAACTGCTCCCCCTCAGCATTTGCAACAATGTAAATATCTGAAATATGAAAATGGTTTATAGTTCTTGTAAATTTTCCCTTATGATAAGTACAAATATTTGAGAAGTTGAGGGGGAAAATATTAATTAAAAATGTGTTCCTGATGAGAACAAATAAATTCTAATCAAAAATGACCCAGACCTGACTCTTTGCCGACTCCCATTTGGTTTCCAACTGACAAAATAACATCCCTGGAAGAAAGTGTCTTCAGTGCCAGGTAATCATAGCCACCGTAATTCAGCCGATACCCCTGCACAGCTACAGAAAGAAAACGCTCTCAGAAGCTGCACTCATTCGCAAAAACATTACGGAATGAAACTGAAGACTGACGCATTTACTTTTGCTGCGTTCATATGCCAGTAGTTTGTGCTTGGACAGCTCCCGCAAAACCTTGTTGCATCCTCCATGTTTGAGACTGGCAATAGACGCAATCAGACTTACTGGGACAATCTCGTGGTTCTTCATGCCCATTTCCACCTGTGTATCCCGGAGAGGCAATCATAAAAACAAAACACGACTACTGAATCATAACTGAAACTTTTAAATTGGACTGACATCTAAGGGACCAAGTTTCATAAACAGAATGTGAACTACATTATATGCCATGATACACACTCAACAGACAGTTTAATATGCATTCAGCTAAAGATTGAATCTTTATTTTGATTCAGACACATACGCCTGTAGATCGCCATACAGTTGTTAGAAATAAAGCTGGAAGAGAAATTGATGTAAACAGATATGAGCTCTTTAAAATGATACATACCGCTGTGAGGACACGAAAATCTTCTCTGGACAGATACCTCAAGATAACGACGTTTAATTTGCCCATGGTGGCAAACCCGTTGCTTCCTAATTTTCAGAATATTCCTAATTTTTTGTAAATGTTCATGTAATGCGTGATTTGTTCAACAATCCATTCCACATGTTCAAACCGGAAGAGCGTAGTATTCTGACGTTACATCCTTGAAGTTAACGGTTCAGTGCTTCTCCTTTCGGCGTGGAGTGGAAGTGTCTTCTGATGTTCTTACATAACCACAAAAATTTGCAAATCAACATTTAAAACTGTAGTGTCTTGATTATTGTCAAGTGAAGTAACAAAATGACACAGAAAAAAAAACCCAGGCAAGACGTGTAAAGTTTTTAAAACTTTTTTTAATGTTTTTAATTTTTTTTTAAATTCATTTATATTATCTACAAAGTAAAAGTTATTTTAACTTAACAGTTTTATAACGGTCAAGTCTAATGGGGTTTTGCCATCAGATTAAATTAATAAATAATTTATCTGCTTTTTTTTTTGCCGAACATCTTCATTAATGGAAGTTTCTTGTGTTTAGTTTGGTTAGAACCATTTCACTTTGTTGGTGTTGATTTACCCCAAGGTCTTGAGCACAGCTATAGCAGCAGCATTTAACAGTAATGTTAATACTGTCAATATACGGAAGAATTATCTTTAACTTAGAAGGTGCAGACGAAATGTTCCAGTTATTTATGCACAGTTTTCTCACTCATCTGGGCTGTTTTGTTATTGTTATGACCCACTGCAAGAGTTCTAGTGTCACTGAAACGTGAAAAATGATTCCTCGTTAAAACTCTCGTCTTTCTTTTGTATTTTTAAAAAAGCCAGAGTTCACCACATCTTTGCCATGTATGCGTTTCTTAATCACTGGTGGTGGGTAGCAGTAGAGCAGCATTATTGAGGTTCTCGTGGCCATTAAGGGGAGTTTAGAGACAGGTAAAGTTTGGTTGGCCAGTAAGTGGTAGATGGGGCCATATGGCTCTGCGAAGATCAGGAGCCACTCAAATCAACTGCTGTTCTCTGATCTTCATCCTCTACAGCTGCTGCTGATGGTGACCTTGCACTGAACAAAAACACAAAGATTTATATTATAACCTCCATAGCAAAACGAACAGAGAAACTTGGTTGAAAAAAAAAAACATTTACAATTAACAACCCTAGTCAGTATGCAACAAATATTACAGGCAAAACAGAACTGGCCAATCACTATATTTTCATACAAAAGAAGACAATAAAAAGTTGTTTTTGAGCTTACATGGAAGTACACAAGTCTCTAAGTGTCGCCCTCTGGCCAAACAGAGGAATATGCGAGATACAGGCAACTACTACCAACTCAATATCCTGGAGGCCACAACGCATGCATGAACGCGTGGCGAATGACTTGCACAGAAAAGAAGAAATTGTTAAATAAAGACATTATTTTTGTTTTCTTTGTGCATAAAAAGTATTCACGTAGCTTCATAAAATGACGGTTGGACCACTGATGTCACATGGACTATTTTAACGATGTCCTTGCTAACTTTCTGGGCTTTGAATGTGTCAGTTGCATTGCTGTCTGTGGGGGCCAGAAAGCTCTCGGATTTCAACAAAATAATCCTAATTTGTGTTCTGAAGATGAACGAAGGTCTTATGGATTTGCAACGACATGAGGCTGAGTAATTAATGACAGAATTTACATTTTTGGGTGAACTAACCCTTTAAATTTTCCACACTGTGAAATAAAAACTATTGCATTTATTTAACTTACCACTTCTTACTCCTACCTCTTCTTATTCCATTCCCTACAAATTTTATTTGTATACAGCATGCTTGTACATACATATATTTTCAGAATATATTCACACATTCATGTATCTTATCTTTTTTGTTTTTTACTGTGTATTGAAATTCACACAAATTCCTTGTCTGTAAGCATACTTGTTAATAAATCTCTTTCTGATTCTGATATGTGTTGAGTTGATCTGAGACAGGCCCTTACCAGGGGTGAGAGTGTAGGAGTAGTGTGTGGCTGAGGACACAGGGATGGGGTTGAGAGTACCCTGGGGCAGCGCAGGCTGAGGGCCAGCAGGAGCCTGTGTGGCCATCAACATCATAGTGGGGGGGTGGGAAGGAGTGCCATGATGTGGCGGCACCATCCCTGACTGCATGTGGGCCTTTAGAGACAGAATGAATTAATATTTTTAAATATTTCTTAGCATTTCTATATCTATTAGCATGTCTAACTCGCTAACACTAACCTGCTGCACATGAGCCATATGGTTAGGGTTATACCCATGCTGCACCTGCTGGGGGTGGATGTAGACAGCCTGCTGAGCGGAGGGGAAGTTGGCTTGAGGAGACTGAGGGTTGGGGCCGGGGGTCATGGATGGTGGGGTGGGTGCCAGGGCTGAGTACATCTGCTGCTGTGATGGGTTTCCCAGATGGATGGCCTGGGCTGCAGCGGCCGCCGCTTGGTGCTGAGGATGCTGAACGGGGCTGGGGGCCGGGTGGCTGCCTCCATGCTGACTACCCTGCTGCGGCTGTCCTGTCGGGGTGGCAGAGGGCTGAGGGTGCTGTGGATGAGGGTGAAGGGTAGAGCTTGGGTGGGGAAACTGCTGAGGAATGGGGGCAGGTGACACTGAAACACAGAAACAGACAAAAACAAGCAGGTATAATATATGGTACCACTGCATTTACTCAAAATAATTCCAATGAATACGAATGTTACCAAATAAAAATAAATACAAACAACAAACTCAGAGAGGTCTATTAAAAAAAAAAAAAAAAAAAAAAAAATTTTTAAAAGAAAAATTTAAAAATAAAAAAAAAAAAAAAAAAAAAAAAAACTCAGAGAGGTATAATAAAAAAAAAAAAAAAAAAAAAAAAAAAAGTTTTGTAACTGAAATGTTTAGATATAAAATCATAACAAATAAAGTTAAATATTATAACTACAATTACAAATGTAATAAAGAGAACACATAACAGAAACATCAACTGGAAAAGTAGGCGCTATTTTGTTGAATCATGTGTGACTCATTACAAAGACCATCAATTGCTGTAGCATTGAGCTACTCAGAAGCTATAAAAAGTAATTGTAAATTAGCACAGATGCACAGTATGATAGTAAAGAGGTTAAATGGGCTGGCAAGGTTTAGGCTTTGTTCTGACGGGAGTTCTTACCATACATAGTATGCGTCTGCTCACCATACTGAGTGGTGGAGGAAGAAACCAGGCTGGGCTGAGCATGGCCAGGAGGGGTGATCATCCTCGCACTGCCCTGAATCACTGGACTGAACACATGCTGGGCCTAAAACAGGAACCCAAGATTATATTCATGACTTAAACAAGAGGAGTAAAAGACTTATCTGTACAAAACACCTTTTCTTTTAAGATAGATTTTTTTTTTTTAAATTTGCAGAAAATGGACTAAATACATTAAATCCATATGATCAAATTTTTAATGAACGGTATATGGTGAATAGCAGTTTCCTTAAAGGAATTGTTAATGTTAAATGTTAATTGTTCATATTCATGTTACATTGTATTTAGCTGAGGTTTAAAAAATGCAAAACATTTGGGAATTTAAAGATTTGTTTCCAGGATTAATGGGATACATATTTAATAATAAGTTAAGTCATATTATAATTCTATACATATTATACTGATACAATGTTCTTGTATTATTGTAAAAAAAAAAAAAAAAAAAAAAAAATCCAAGTATCCAAACAATGTTATTTGCAAAAGAATCAAAGATCAGATCCTAATGGATCTTATAAAAAGTTCCATCTGTCATTTGTTGATATAGGTATCTTTTCAGCATTTCAACACTGTTCTAACAATAGGAATATAATGTTCATAAATAGAAGATTATAAGGCACCACATGTATAAATGCTCAAGTTTTATCCAAAACCGTTGGCACTGCTTGACTACAAACTTCATGACTGTGAAAAAAAGCACATTGTACTTTTTTTCCTAATCCAGGCCTACTTCATCTGCCATGTTGGCTTTGTCATGTAATCTATGGCATCAGTTGTGTTGCTTCACTGCCATTCACAACTCCTCTCCTGTGGGCTCCTTTTCGTCATGGCATAGTCAAATATATTCAATGAATGTGCACTTCAGATTCTCAACAGAAGTATTAGGTCATTTGCGAACTACTGTTTTATACTATGAATTTAGTTTTTTTGTCCACTTTATACTAGGGAGGAAAACACAGTAATTCCTCATTAGAAATGAGACCTCTAAAGTCACTGTACCTGTGACTGGTAGTGGGGCATCTGTTGTACCAGAGGTTGGCTAGCAAACTGCTGGGGGCTACAAGTGAAGTATTGGGTGGAGTAGGCTGGGCTTGGTGCCACAATGGGTGGCCCAGCAGCTGTAGCTGGATGCATCATTGTAGACGTGCCAGGTGGGTGATGCTGGTCTGGTCTTTGCTGTGGCATGTTTGGTACTGCAATCAGATACAGCAAAAGAAGAAAGAATGAAATGGGCATGATGTTGTTTGAGAGAGAAAAAAAAAAATTAATTTTGCACAGATCTTATTTCTTAACTGCACAGCCTTGCAAATATTATACAAAATCAATACACAAAAAATATAGCCTAACTCTCTCACACTGAAAAAGCTCATGACGAGAGAAAAAACAAAATAGCCTTAAGCAGCTCTATAAAAAAAACCATGCACTCTGAGAGTGAAGCATTCTCACCTTTACCTGGTCTGTAGGGCTTGGTCTGGCTCATGGTCATATGAGGAACCTGAACATGGTACATGGCTGGAGGCTAAAGGATGAGGAGCAGAACTTGAGATGCAGAAATACATCTATGTTCTGAGTTTTTCACAGTCTTGAAGAACACTTGCTGAATGCATCTTAAAAGTATTGTGTATTATATTCTGTTGATTACCACTGTAATTGACTTGTAGCACTTTGTCTTTTAGCCCACAGTGCTCATGGAAAAAAGCTATTTGTAAACATTTTCAATGTTTGTGGATTAATGTGTTCAACCCCATGTTCTGTTTCTTAAAGACATGATTTTTAAGATGTGCCAACAAACTTCTGTCCTCTACTGCGAGAATACACAAATTAATGCTTTTGACTGAAATTAAGCCACATAACTTTCTAGCTTTTTCCTTTTCTGGTCAAGTGTTCATGCAAACAAAGCTTCAATACTTGTAACAAAAAAAAAAAAAAGGAAAATGTTAAAACAAAAAGTGATGACTAATTTTAAAGAAAAAAAAAAAAAAAGTACTGATAAATTTTAGTTGACAAGGAAAACTTATAAAAATTAGTTTATTGACAACAATATTAAAATATAATAATAATAAATCTGATGGACAAACCAACAACTGCTGGTCAGTTACGCAGATAAAAATCTCATACATGTTTTCAGTAGAAAAAAAGAAGCTTAGAATTGCACAAACCTTCCAGATAATGCTTTTCTAATGGAGAGAGAGGAAAGAGGGAAAAGAAACAAAAAGAACGAGTCTTTAGTGTAATAATCATTTGCTTTAAGCATAAGATGCATTTTCTAGAAAATGTGCGAGTGATTAAAGATGAATCAAAAGCTTTTTAAATGATGCTGTAGACTAGAGGGGAAAAAAAAAGACTAATTGACGCTTTTGAGTTTTGCAATTGCTGAAATGCATCTTTCCACTCTACACCACAATATATAACTGTAAAACTTTTATTTTGGTCAATTAGCAAATACAAGATGAAACATCAGTGAGGTGTAACTTCTCAGGCTCATGACAAACCATGAACTCCTTCCAAGGTTTGAAAGCATGCTACCAGTCAAATCATTTTACATGATCATGTTCTTGACCTTAAGGTCTGTTCACACCAAGTCCACATTTTCGCAAAATAAACTAGTGCACACCTATGATTTTTTTTTTTTTTTTTTTTTTTTTTTTTTTTTTTTTTTTTTTTACACAATTCAGAATTTGCGCCATTTTATTTAAACCAGACTTAGGCTGAACAGGCCTCTACTGGCCCTTCTCACTGAACGAAAGCAATCATATGCTGGTTATACATGCCGATGAAATGCAGCTGACAAATGAAAATGTAGGAGGGTTGGCTGAAGTATGAATGCAATCAGGACATCAAGGATCTTGGCACATGAATGAAAATAAGAACAAAAGTTTTGGGATAGATGTAGGCTTCCATGCACAGAATGAATGAGATTACACTAACAGAAAGGTTCATGTAATGGAGCTCACCTGAACGCCAGGACTGACGGGCGTCAGAGGGTACATCTGGAACATGGTCTGGCCATAGACGGCAGGGGGCTGCTGCACTACTATGGAAGGGCTGGGCTGACCCTGGGGCCGGGTTTGAGTGGGGGTTGTTGCTGGTTTAGGCTGAGGAAAAATTTCAAATAAAATAAAAGGAAGATAAATATATAAACATGTACATTTTTATCCTATATTTGTTTGCCCTCTTTCGGAAAACCCAATGGAAAAACAAAACAACTTGAGACAACAAAATATGTTGTACCTTAAAGGGATAGTTGACCCAAAAGCGAAAATTGTCATTTTCTCACCCTCAAGTTGTTTCAAACCTGTATGAATTTCTTTCTTCTGTTACATTAAAGGGACAGTTCACCAAAAATTACAATTCTGCCATAATTTCCTCACCATTAAGTTTATTTCTTCTGTTGAACATGATATTCTGAAAAATGTAAACAAATACCGTCTGGTCCCCATTGACTTCATAGTATGGAAATAAAAATACTATCAATTGGGGACCAGCAACTGTTTTGTTGCCCACACAACAGAAGAAAGAAATTCATAAAGGTTTGGAACAACTTGAGGGTGAGAAAATGACCATTTTTACTTTTGGGTGAACTAACTATTTAAGATACAACATATTTTGTCTCAGAAAAACTATTTTCATTTTCGGGAAAAATTTTGATTTCAGTTCAAAAATTGTCATGAAATGAACCACTGATTTACTTACAGGGGAGAAAAATACCCTTGGGTTGAACTCCTTGGCATTGGGATTGAGAGTAGATTTTCTAACACTCCTAAAACGTGCATAAACAATAAATCAGTGTTGTTTTATTCACAATATTCCACATTCCTGACAATACAATCTGATTTTGAATCACAGCTGATATGGTTCATTTTACTGTTAAAGATTCTTTTAAGCAATTTTATTTTTAAGAAAATTTATCATTTTAACAATACGTTCTGTAAGTGATTCACAATGATAATGCTAGAGCTTTTCCATTTTCTTCTGCTAACTCACTCTGCTACAGGGTCATTCTTCTCCTCCTTCTCATCCTTGTCTTTTGCAGCAGCATTGGCCAGAGGTGAGCTTGTTTGAACGCCCTGAGACGTCACATCAGGCCCTCGTTTCTGCTCAGGTACAGAGGAAGGAGAAAGCGAAGGGGTACCAGATTTACTTCCTGTTGGGGCGACACTCACAGCACTGGAGGTTTCTTCACTAATGCTGGACTCCATGGGGACTTTAGCTCCTGTTGAATCTACTGTGCTCTTCTCAGCTGCTTGATCCTTTGGCTTTTCTACGAGGTCCCGTGAAGTCTTAGACTCAAAAACTGGATCTGGATTTGAGCTAGACAACTACAAATGATGCAGGGCTTCAATAAATGGAAATACAGTTATGAAATGCATATAAAGGGAAAGAAATAAAAAACTCACCCTAAAATCTACACTGAATTTCTTTAAATTATCTATTTGTTTTCTGTGGTCTGGAGCCATGCTGGGAGGTCCTAGGAGGATCAAAAAAGGACATTTATTAAAAAAAAAACAATTGACAGTATCATTTGATTTTTCAGTTTTGATGCAGTGGTTTTGCAATCTACCATAGTGGTGATAAACATGAAAAATAATTGGTTTTATGCTAATACTAATCCGGCACACATTAGCTACAGTGCTACTGTCACACAAAATAACGTTGAAGAAACAACAGTGTTATCCAGTGTTAGACACTGCAGTCTACAGCGAGTTACAATCAACAGCATGTTCTTTTTTGTATGTTTTTAGTTATGGTTATAATCTCTCTTCACCTCCCTTTTATTTTGAGTGTAATTATTGGAAAAACAGTTTATTTCAAACTTTTATAGATACAGGATAAATTATTGGGAATTCAAAGAATGAAAATCAGATGTTGTATCAGCCCTACTTTGATGCATATGCTGTACCTACATTTGTACAGCAGTTTGCCTATGATTTATAAGATGAAGTGAAAAAGTAATTTCCCGCTCTATCTATATTTACAGTGTCAGCAATTCTGCAAAAGAAAATGAATTCTTAGAAGCCAAATCCCTAATTCATACTGACAAGTGGCAATTTCTGCTTTCTTGCTTTTTGTCAACACAGCAAAATCGCATGCCACAAAAAACAGCTTTAGCAAAAGCTCCAAAATTCTGATTAAAAATGGCTGGTTATGTATGACAAATAGCATGACACCTTCACGGGAACATACCCTTTCCGATGGATCGAGCGATGCTTGCAGAAGCTTCAATAGGTTTCACATTCTCCTTGTTGGCATTTGGGGAATTTTGTCTCGTCTCTAGCACTCTTGATTCTTTGGCTACTTAAAAAAAAAAAAAAAATTTTTTTTTACAAAAAACAGGTCTGTTGTGACATTTGGTACAGAGGAAATTAATAACATATATTATTAAACAGGCCTTAAAAATGGCAAATACTGTGTAAGGGACGTCCTTACCCTCTTCAATTGGAGATGCTTCCAGGTTGGTGGCCGGATTGGCTGCTGTGGGTGACGTCGCTGTTGTGGAAGACGTCACAGAATCTACTGGCACTGTACCAGCCTGAGGGGAAGACAAGCAGGAGGGGCTTGGAGCACCTCCGCCAATGCTATTTTGTCGAGGTGATCGAGGTCTGTGTGCTAAAGAGAAAGTGGGGGAAAAAAAAAATCAGTCAGCAAGTCATTCTAAAATGAAACTGAAATCTTGGCACTGATTTATAATCTAGACTTACCACCACTGACAACAGATGACCAGGTTCCCCCAGAAGGGCTGTTGCGAGTAGGAGGTGGAGCAGAAACCTCCACTGATGCACCTTGGGACATATAATCAGGCGGAGGAGGCCCACCGCCCCGACAAGAGGCCACTCTATGAGGTCTAGGAGTACGCTGTGATTTGGGAGACATTCTTGGAGGACCTGCATTCACAAACACAGGGATAAGTGAGCCTTGAGGGAAGAAACACACACCCTTTAGGGCATCTCTCACCAATGTGAAGTGTGCAGCTCTCTCCAAAAGCAGTTGCTGTGTGTGTGACATTCAAAATACATGAAGCAAAAACTGGGGGGGGGGGGGAGACTAGAAAAAACAAACAAACACACTCATAACTGTGTAACAGCAGTTTGTGGTTTACACATACCAGAAAATGTAGTTTTAGTCCTAATTTGAGCAAGTCATTCATTTCAGTAACTGTCATGTACGGAGTACCAAACATCACATGCAGTAGAAAAAGAATAAAAGAAAACAAAATGCTGTGACCATAAAGAAAGACTTTGTTTCCACATCTTATTAATTTTGGCATTTTTACTAATTCATTCCTTTGTTTAAGTCAAATTGTGGTCATAATTTGTTGCCTTTTTTTTAAAGGGGTCATATGATACGATTTCAATTTTTCCTTTCT
>SCHK01359463.1:0-11238 GCA_004124795.1 Poropuntius huangchuchieni
TGCGGTCGTCATAGCGATCTCTGAGGTCATCACGACTACCTTTGCGCTCGTCATAGCGATCTCTGAGGTCATCACGGCCTCCTTGATTGAGCACATCACGGCTTCCTCTGCGCTCGTCATAGCGATCTCTGAGATCATCACGACTACCTCTGCGCTCGTCATAGCGATCTCTGAGATCATCACGACTACCTCTGCGGTCATCATAGTGGCCTCTGAGGTCATCATGGCCTCCTTGATTGAGCACATCACGGCTACCTCTGCGGTTATCATCATGATTTTTGAGGTCATCAGTGTAAGCTTTGTCAGTTCCTTCTTCAGTGATCGCCATGATGCCTGTATTCCCGTCCTCAGTATTTCCTAGTTGTGGTTTGTCATGGAATTCCACCACTGGATTCCTGAGGCAATAAACAAACAAACAGATGGGTAAAAAAAAACTAACAACCAGGACCTACCACCCAAAAACCAACAATCACTTCATCTATTACTTTGAGAGCATAAATGGAGACCTACTCCATTTCATAGTCTTCTGCTTTCTGTTTCCGTTTGCGGCAGCAGCAGATAATGACTATTATGAGCACTGCAACTCCAGCAAGACAACCAGCCACAATACCTATTGTAGCAAGATTCATAGAGGCTGTAGAAACAGAAAGACATGAGAATGAAAATCAGTCAAGGGTCTTCAGAGGTCAATATTTTACACATTAACTCAACATTTTACTACTGTTAAGATACTTGCATATATCAAAATACCAATACACTCAAATGATAAGCATGAAGAAAGCAGGCAAATGTGGCAATACTCACACTGCACTACAGACAATGTCATGTTACATTTGGCTGATCCGACCTTATTGCTTGACAGGCAAATATAGTAACCTGATGTCTCCATGGACACATTGACCAGAGACAGAACTCCATCCTCTGTTGCACAAAATAATGTTTAAACTATAGCATCGACTGACAACATATGTAATTACTCTAGTCCACTGAAGAAGAGACAGAACTTACTTTCGGTGGTTTTGAGAGGAAATGCTTGAGGGACATTTTTGACATCATATCTCTCCCATTTATATGTAGGTGTAGGTGAGCCCTCCTCAGAGACACAGGTTAGGCTAATATTGTGTCCGTATTCTGCTGTGCCTACAACCTTACAAATGGGTTGTGATGGTGCAACTGTAAAAAAAAATTTAGATATTCATTCAACATTTGAGAAGGATTCTTCTCACTATGCAAAGATATATGGACTTTTCTTTTGAGACAAAGTGCCAGAGATCTTACCCTGAACCAAAAGAAAAGTAGTGTCAGATGTTCTGCCTTCATTGTCTCCAGGAATCTGAAGAAAACATCTAATCTTTCTGCTTTCTTTAAGAGTGACTTGTTTTAGTGTCAATTTCGATGTTTTTGCAGTAAGGTCAGTTTCTATCAAGGCTTTGTCTTGATAGTCTGGTCCAATGTCTACTTTACCATAGGAGTAAGAAGTACCGAAAAGTACCTATGAGGCCAAAAGAACCATTTAATGACTTCATAATGACAGTTTATTCGTTATTATACAGTTATTGTTTTTACACTAATCATGGTTAATGGTGTTTTGGTGGACAGTTGAAGTTTTTCTGGCTTACCTTCTCTCCAGATGTCTCATCAGCATCACCAGTCCATGTTATAATGATAAGATCATTTACTTGATTTTTAGGTTTAAAATTACATGTAAGGGTGATATCATTACCCCTGGCAACCTCCACGTTAGCTTGACTCATTGTCACTTCCAGTCCAAAACTAGCTGACATCACTATGAGGCAAAGAGAGAGAACTTTGTGAATATCAAAGAGTCATACAATTTATTAGTATTATTATAATTTTTTAAAAAATGCAAAATTCAAAATGCAGATTGTTTTTAAAATGCAGGATTTAATAATATTTCACAAAGGTTTAAAAAAAACATGACTCAGAATTAAAAAAATGATTTTAAGATAAAAGGGAAAGATAAAATAAAAGGGAATAATTGACAATATTTAGTAAAATTCCTTTCTACGTTTAAAAAAGGTCTCACAGTATAACAAATCACAACTTTAGTTTATCAGTAAACTCTGCGTGGTTATATTATTACACATTCTGATAAATATTAATTTATTTAATATTATAATTTATTCAATTCTTTCACATTAATACATTACGGTATTTAAGAATGCATAAGTCTGCTGATGCTGTGTATTGTGTCTATGTAAATGAATGAATGAAATAAGTCGCTGAAAAAGTCTGCCATTTTGTAGCCCTTGTAAAAACATAAAGAACAGTAATACTTAAAAACATATCCTTTAACAAATATTACACATAGAGCAACTGAAAATAAAACAAATCACTTTTGTGATACAAATTAATTTATCTAACGTAATATCATTGATTTGATCTTGACTGCTGTACTCATTGTGAATGTCAGCAAACCGACCACCTCACCTGATATAAAACATAGGCTGCAAAAAATCATCTTCCAGTTGGTCATTTTGTCGTTTTCCAATCACACTGCAATAGATGGTGCTTCTCAGGTAGATTTTCATATAGATTTTTAAAAAAATATCCTTATCTCTTGGCTTCCTGTGTGCTCACCGAAACTGTTTTTCTTCTGCAACCTGTGTCTACCACACCTTTATTGCACTTTGGACTCTTATCCTCCTCCTCAAAGTTTTACAAGTTAGGTTGTAACAAAATGGCAGATGTGATATTAGTACAGATTAACAGTCATTTCTGGAAAATGAACTGACATGCAAGGGGAAGGGGATGTTAGTAAGGGACATATTAATTGTTACAGCTTTGAACCTTCCTGCATTTTCTTCAGGATGACTTTTGTACAATATCACTTGACAAAGCATAAGGTTTAAATCTGCATGCTTTGCTATATGTGATTGTTTAAGTAATATTAAAAAAAGATTTTTATAGTTAACGTCTTTGAATAACCAATCTAAATGTTGTTGATCTAACCGGATGTGTATTCCAGCTGTGGTGCATTGCAACACAAAACCAGCAGATGGTAGTGCAGGAGACATAATTGAAAATACAGGCACTTTGTGAACAAGTCATTTTTCCATTTGGTAAAGAACTATTCATCTTTACCAGACACCATGCTCACAAAAACATCAGTTTCTATTTACTGCTCAACTGTGCTAGTTAACAGACTTGCTCTCACTCTTTCCATAAAGGCTATTTAAGCCAGTTAAGCCCTTTTATTGTTTTCTGATAATTTCTGTCAGATTTCAGTAAAGAATATACTATAAATATCATTTTTGGTAATGGAATCAAGATTTATTTATTTATTTATTTGTTTTTGTTTTTTTTTGTAAAATTGCTTTTATAAAAAACTTTTTTTTTTTTTTAAATAGTGTTTCATCTGCTTTTTTTTTTTTTTTTACAGTCATATGTAACTTGTAAGTAAGTACAGAAGCAGTCATGGCATTTTGGTCTTTCAGTATTTAGCCTATACAGCTGTATTTATTATTACTTTATTGTACATTAACTTGTAGCAAGGTTGTTATTTTACACACGGTTGAGTAATACAGTTTTTATAAAATATGTGAGATGTGGTTAAATTGTGATTAAAAGTGATCAAAATTAATTTGAAAAAGGGACACTTTAAACATACTTGTCCCAACCCAAATGCATTTGTGCCTGTGGTAACAGACCCACCATTCCTTTCTTTCTTTGTTGTTAATTTTTAATTTGAGTAAATTTCCATCATTCCATGTAACAAAGATGTTATACACTTCTTTCTTTCTTTTTAATTTAGGCTAATACATTGTCTATTAAACGAAGCTTTTCTTCATTTCTCCCGCTGTTTTGATTTTTTGCACATGACCAATAACGCATGCAAGGTCTGCTTGTGTCCAAAGTGTATTTAAAAGTTAAAAGTGTAATTATGGTTTACGATCAATGTCAGCGTGTCTTTTGGAGGTGGTTCTGGGTGAGTTGAGACGCACTGATGGGAACTCTCAGATCTGCCATGCTGATGCTGTGAGTGAGTGCATCGGTGAGCCTCTGTATTGTGTTTTGAGGATTTGGGCTTAAATATTCAAAATGGCGGACGGAGGAGCAGCGAGTCAAGATGAGAGTTCAGGACCAGGTAATCATTACTGCATTTTACATATTCATATTCATATTCAAACACTCTTTCTCTCAACCCAGAAAAGCGCGGTTGGGAAAGCGTAAACAAAATACTCAAACCCGATGTTGCAATCATATGCACCTTTTAAATAAACGTATCGGGGAATAATTCTCTGTCTGTGCGACGGTGAAACTGGCGATGCAGTGCGACGGCAAATTAAAGGAAAAATGCCTCCTTTGTGTGATTAGAGCCGCCGCGTTACATATTCATACCGCCGCCGAGAAATCGCCGCTTTGCATATTTTATTAGTCATAATCGGCGACAGCTCGCGGGGTTTTGCACTGTCCCTGGTCAGAGGTTGTTAGAATTTTACAGTTAATCATAACTAAAGGCTGCTGTGTGCATGCTAAGCGGCTAATGCTACTCCAGCGGCTTTGTGTTGCTGTATTGTGCCGAGAGCCAATCCCACATATAAAGCTTTGAATATTCATTCGCTCGCAATCAGCCGGCGTCTGCGCAACGTGTTTACGGTGAAAATATGAAAGAGCAGAGCAGCTGGGGCTTGCTTGGTGTACAGTTAGGACACGGCGTGATTTTTTTTTTAATGCCTATTCTCTTGCCTTTTGTGCCCATTGCAGGCGTGTAGCCCTGTTATGTTATTCATGTGGGCCTTCTAGAGCTCAGAATGCACTGTTCAGCATATTCTATCAGAATGAATCCATTTCATTGTCGAAGGATGGTGGAACGTGCCAAAATGGAACTCTGACGGCTGTTTATACAATGTATCCAGTCCGGTTGTGACAAATTGATACTTTGTAGCACAGCCGGTGTTTCTGTAATGCTGTATCAGTCTGTCTGCTCAAGGAGATGTATGCAGGCATTATGCCAGCTTTATTTGCTAGTCTAATAGGTGAACCCTTTAAATAGAGCACAGCTTCTCCACTATTATTCCAGAAGCTTTATGGTGGTGTATTTAGTCATTTTACTGTGTTTCATCAAAAAAAAAAAAAAAAAGAATCAGTTTTGCTAGTTTTATTTGCTTGTGACACATAGTCTTTAGTGCTTTAGTTATAATTTTGCTTGCAATCATAAATATAACTCTCAATTGTGATGTGGTTTTGTGTCTATGTTCGAATCACAGATATTCACTGTTGAGCTCATATTTAGAACTAATTCATGATTGGTAGTTTTATTTGTATATCGTTTTTCACAGCACAGCTTTACAGAAATTCATAACGTTAATGTTTGTAATAGTCCACTTTTGGCACTTTCTATGGTAAATATCGCTTTATGTGGGTAAAGTTGGATATATGTGTAACAATTGAAGTTTGTAATTTGTTTTGTGGTTAAATTGAGGATTATGAAATCTGAAACGTTTTGGATTCAGTTTTGATATCACGTTTTGATAACACAATTGCTAATAGGTGTATTACTGCTATATTAAAAATGATGCCAGAATTATTTTAGTATTGATTATATTCTATTATAATATTTCCTAATGCTTTGAATAAGATTTTATGTTCAAAATTTTCATTTTAATTGTAATTTTCTAAACTAATGTTTTTATTAGTTTAGCTCCAATTTACTTTACTTTAGTAATTTTTCTAAGTTTTCATCTAATACTTTTCATTTTATTTCAGCTTTATTTCATTTACCAAAGGTTTTAGTTAACAGTAACATTTGGTATTTTTTTTTCACACCCTGTAATATTGCTTCCTGTAATTAATATGAGTATCTTACATTTAAGGCAATGCAATGTCTTGGCTCATCAAATCAAAGACCAGACCTAACTGTTGCAAATGTTATGTTTCTTTTATGTTATGTTTCACCCTGATGTCTCTCTACAAGAGAAACTTGGAGAAATTTACCACATTTTTTAATTTAATTTTTTTAAAATCTGCTTTGAAGTCTGTTGTATCACCCTTCGCTCATTTAACATGACATCTCTGACCACATGATAACTATTTGGTTTGCAATTTAAATTTGCATATAATTGTTTAGCTTTAGACATGTCATGAAGGAGTCAGGTGTAACAGACTCCGCTTTTAAACTGTTAACATTTTCACTCTGTGTATAGGGCTTAGAGAGACAATGGCGTGCTGAAACTTGTTTGTTTCCTGTATCCACAGCTCATACCTATAGTGTAAATTACCTGCATGAATCCTTACTTTTATTTTTGTAGTAACTGACACTTTTCAAGCACAGTAGTGAAACTTCATGGCATTTTGCATCTCTATTTGACCATCTGTCTGTATTTTTTTTTCTTCTTTTGCTTAAGTTTTTCTTCATGCTCTGCTGATGTGAACATGTAGAAACAGTCCCTGCAGGCTAACAGTCTATTAATTAAAATAATTATAGACCTAAAATCAAGTGAGAGTGTCGAAAATGATTTGGCAGCAATACTCTTTGTATTTATGTGGCAGATTGGAGTGACTTCATGTTGTCCAGTTAAATGGTTTTGTCATATTAAATGATAATATATGAGTGAAAATAATTGTGATCTGTGAATGGTTTCCATCATACTATCAAGCATCTTTAATTTTTCATCAGTTCCTCTCTGAAACTCAAAAGTAATGTGTTTTCAAATGCACAATTTGAATATGAATGATGTTATTTGTTCCTGCTTGCTGGTAATGAAATATTGAAATTATTTTGTCCTCTGTGCTGAATTCAGTCCTCTTTTCCATAAAATGCCCCAAATGCCTGTTTATAAAGTATAATATTTGCATTAAATTGAGTTTTTTTTTTTTTTTTTTTGTTGCTAATTTGAATATTACTCTCCAGGTTAGTTTTGCCATTAAACTAAACTGTCAAATGGTTTTCACACAAGTTTCACCTTGGATAAGAAGACAAAAATAACAGCTATAACCTATGAATTATAGCTGTTTTGTTGGATTATGCTAGTCTTGTAATCCTGCTATTGTCTGAGTAAAGTTTAGCACTCTGAAAAAGTATTTTAAGTGTCAGCAGTACTTCCTTTTGGATAGGCGGATTTCTTTATGCTTACTCTGTCAGATCTTTGTTCTAATGTGTAAATCTCTGTTGTAATTAGGCCAAGCTCTGAAAATATCAGTTAATGAGGTGCACAGTTAATCTGGATATGCAAAGCAGACTTCATGTTCTTTTCCAGACAATACGGCTACAGAAGTCACGGAATTTGATCCGTGAAGTGTTTGGGCCACAGGGGGCTGTGTGAATAGGATGGTGGAGAATGGCAAGTAATTTACTTCCCGAACAGCTCCATCCGCAACCTCTGGTGCTTAGAATGTATAAGAAACGCTTCTGAACGCAACCTGCTGTCTTTATGTCCAGATACCGACCTCGCCGGTTTGTGCGCTTTGATCGCATTGACAGAAAGCTCACCTGTTTCACCTAATTTAACCAGCGCTCCGTAGGTAATTGGGCTTGTGCATTGACACTCTGGATTTTTTTTTTTCCATTCCTCCTTTTTCCCTCCAAAGCGATCCAATTAATATGCTAATGAGATGATAAATATTTATGAACATTTAAATTAGGCAGAAAGCTCTCAGAGCGCCGTGCGAAATGAATTGCTTGCAGGACTTCAAAGTGTTGCTCGGCTAATGAAGTGAGGGAGATTTGCATATGGCTTTAATCAGCTGCATACTGATTATGCTTTATTACGGCGCTGGCAGCCGCTTCGCTTCTGTTCCGTTCCAGAATGAAAACGAACTTCTTCACACTCTAGTTGTTATGACAATCATGGCACAGTGAGAGTGAGAGAGAGAGCAAAGCAAGCAAGCCGGAGAGACTGAGAGAAAGGCAGCCACAGTTTCACTGAAGCTTAGCAGTGCTCTGCACGTGTGTTGTTTTTCCACTCCAAACCGTTTAGTTACACAGAGAGAGACTTCTTTGCTTTTGAGGGTTGTCTGCGAAAGGGGTGCTAAGTTTGTTGTGATGCTCGTAGAGACGCTTGACAAGGCAGGTGCAGCAGCTGCTGGTGAGTCATGTTTGTGGTCGGCAACAGCATTTTAAGATCTGTTTTATTGTATAGTTATGCTATCTGGAGTTGAGTAGTCAACGTGTTTGGTTTAATTTACACCATTCAGATTTTTTTATTTTCTCACAACAAAACAATCTGTGTAGTCAGTAGCATATTAAGTTGGAATATTTTGTGGTCTTTTTTTTTTTTTTTTAAAAACCTATTGGATTTTTATTTTTTTTTTATTTTTTTTTTTATATTGCTGTCTCACTTTTGAAAGTCACTGAATGATTGGTCTATGAAGAGAAACCGAAAGTCCGACCTTCCTCTGTCTGTTCCAGATTCTAGAATGAGTAATCCATCGGAAACAAGTAAATGTGCAATGGAGAGCGGGGACGAAAACACTGGTGAGTTACCCAAGGAATAGTTGGCTCTTTAGAGACTTGCATTTTTATATAATCTTCGTTCTCCAGTAGTCTTCTCAGATCTTTTGCCTTGACCTTTCTAACGCAACTTCCTTTTGCATCTGAGTGAGTTGAAAGACTATCACTTCACAATTTGTAAGTTGTAAAGGGTCACTTGTGGAGCTTTGAGTGAGGTTGAACGTGTTGGACAATGTCTCTCAATATGTATCGCAGAACGTTTTTTTTTTTTTTTTTTAAGTTTGAAATAAGAAAGGCCATGGAGCTGAATAACTTGGTTGAAAAGACCTTTTTGTGTGGCTCTGATCTATTGTGGCATTGACTGCTTTTCTTCTTCCAGGTGCCCAAACAAATGGACTGGACTTTCAGAGGCAGACTGTGCAAACAACAAGCGCAATCACCAACGCACACGCACAGGCCTTGCTCCAACAGGTATAATCTTTGTCTCTGAGCTCACACACACATTTGTGGTCTGTGACATGGATGAAAGAGCTATAGGAATTTAAAGATGTCCCCAGGGCCCGTGGCTGAGTCACAAAACTGCCACTGTCTTGACCTGCGTGTGTCATTATCATGTTTCAGAGTGACTGCTGAGGCTTTCCACCTGATGTCATGCATTGTTGTGTCTATTCGAAAATAATGTGTGAGATTTGTCGTAACTGAAGATTAGAGATTTAAAGCACAACATGCTATCTCCTGGTTACAGGGGAAATTATTGGGCCCCATATGCTAATTAGCCGCTCTGCAGTTGCTCGGAAACAGATGGTTGAGAATATGCAAATCTATGCAGAATTTACATGTACTGCATAACAGTTTCGTTAATTAGCATACCCGCTTTGCTCTCCGCTTGAAGTCTCAGAAGGCTGCGGTATATTTATATCACCGTACATGAGCGTCGAACAAAACACATTTGATTTTGGAGAGGAATTTTGGGATGGTCTTCCTCTGTATTTGCTTTCTCTGCCACCTTTACCACATAGATTGAGCAAAATATAAAAAGCCCTCTTTATTAATCCTTACTTGCTTCTGCCACCAAACTGGAACATTTAAACCAGAAAAAAAGCATCCACCTTATTGTGCAAAAGAGTAAAAAGTGCCTGTCCTCTTTTTCAGCAGTCTTGGCTCCGAAAGTGTCTTTCCCCATTCATTTTTCCATAGAGATTTTAAGTTTTTGTTAAAGAGTTAAAAGCCATAAACCAAACCAGCCACTAGGTGAACTACACATTACAAATTTTACATTTTGATAAAAAAAAAAAACAGTAAGGGAAAGAACATCAATCCCATGAATCATTGCAGTTGACATCACCAACTATACAGCTATTGTTTAAAATCTATAGCTATATAAACTATATATTATACATTTATTGTAAACTGTTAATGTATAAATATATTTAAAACATTTGAGAGCAAAGGCAGACTGACTACATAATTTGCAGTGCTTCATGAGCTAAAATGTTCTTTGTTTGCAGAATCATGGGTAATGTAGTTTTTTTTTATGAGGAGTTCCACTGTTATACATGATTATTTAAAAATAAGTAAAAACAAATTAAGTTAAAAAATATAACATTTAATATATCAATATAACATGCCTGTTCATAGTATGGTACAGAACTTCTATTTATCATTTTCTTCATCCTGTACAATTGGGTATCGATTTCCTTTTTTGAGGTGGTTGTCCGACAATGGCAACTTCTGCAACTGGCATTTAGTAAATAAACACACAGAGTCGAGGGTAAAGCTTTGTGAGAAACGGGTTAATTTCCACCTTGAGAATTTTATAGGAATGGGCCTAGTGCCAAATGTGGTCATTAGAGATTAAATGAATTCTTGTCTGTGTTTCTTTGTCTCGCTCTCTTTTTTCCAGTTGACTTTGACTCCAGCGCAGCAGCAGTTATTGCTGCAGCAGGCTCAGGCTCAGCTCTTAGCAGCAGCGGTGCAGCATTCAGCCGGCCAGCAGAGCAGCACTACAGGAGCCAGCATCTCTGCCTCCGCTGCCACCCCCATCACCCAGATCCCCCTCTCCCAACCCATCCAGATCACACCTGTAAGAGAGCCGCGATTTCATTCATCTGAGTTTCACTACTGAAATGGCTTTGATTTATTTGACTGTAGCAACACCATTCTTTCAATATGATACTGTCCTTTGAATAAATGGCATTTCAGTAAAGCCAAAACTAAGGGACTACAGACATTTAACAAAAGTTTTGAATAACAAAAAAATTAATCTACAATAAGGACTTTCTAAAAGTTAATTTTTATTTTGGCCCTGGCAGTATTTTGACTTGCCCTGAGAATGTCTCAAGTGTCAGAAGCGAAGTGTATTTTAACTAACATTAACATTAACATTTAGCCAAATATAGGATGTTGGCTGAAAGAAATGGTAACAAATATGTAAGTGGAAAAAGATAACATATTAAGAGATAAATATACAATTTTTGATGGAGTTTGGGGACCTTTCAAATTGTTCTTAAAATGTGGTGGACTTGGAAATGTGTTGATAGAAGACTAAGAAAAGAGGTGATATTGTATATTAATGTAAAACACTGCAAAGGTTTTTTTTGGGGGGGGTGGCAAATATTAATATTAATATTAAGGCAAATAATAAGGGATTTTGTTCTCCAGGCCCTTCAGCTATTTATATATGAAGGAAGCTGCATCTAAAGTGTATGGAGAATCAAAGTACCCAAAATGAAATGATTAAATCAATTAAAAAAAATGGGTGCATTTGAACAATTTTAAATTGGTGAATTTAAAGAGGAGGCATTTCCACTAGGATCAAAATAGCA
>SCHK01359466.1:0-16021 GCA_004124795.1 Poropuntius huangchuchieni
CTTTCTAAACTGTCCATCCATCCATCCACCCACCCATCCATCCATCCATGCATCTGTTTTTGCCTGTCTTTCTAAACTGTCCATCCATCCATCTGTTTATGTCCGTCTTTCTAAACTGTCCATCCATCCATCCATCCATCTTTGTCTGTCCATCCATCTACCTGTTTTTTTTGTCTTTCTAACCTGTCCATCCATCCATCTGTTTATGTCTGTCTTTCTAAACTGTCCCTCCATCCATCCATCCATCCATCTTTGTCTCTCCATCCATCTACCTTTTTTTTTGTCTTTCTAACCTGTCCCTCCATCCATCCATCCATCCATCTTTCTTTGTCTCTATCCATCCATCTATCTGATTTTTTCTATTTTTTCTAAAGTGCCCATCCATCCATCCTTTTTTCTGTCTGTATATCTGTCAGTCAGTTTATCCATTCAGTAAATATCTCTAAATCTTTGCCTATTTATCTTACCTGTATAACTATCCATCTATCTTCTACCTGTCTGCCTGTCTACCTTCCTACCTACAGTACATATTCTTTTGTCTGTACTGTATGTCTGTCTGTCTATCCATTTTTTCTGTTTGTTTGTCAATCCATGCATCCACTAACCTGTATGCTTGTTCATCCACTCACTCACTCACTCTCATTCACTCACTCATTGTTGGAATAAACCAAAGATAACTTACAAAAGTCTTCAGTTCAACAAAGTTCAACAAAACTCTGCGAAAAAAAAGCCCCAAGATGAATCATTTGAACTGGGGCAAAAATAGCTGCATAAAATGTATGAAAACATAAAAAGCACATTCTTGAGGAAAGATTGAAATGTGGTTGTGCGGCTTGTGTGTGTGAGGGCCAGATGAATATTTCAAGTGCAAATGCTTTAGTTATGCTGCTGTTCAGCGAGTGCTAGAGAGTTCAAACATGCAGAGTGCCGGTCCAGCAGGGACTGGCCTGAGAGCAGTGAGCAGCTCAGAGCACTTCGGCTGTGGTGCGGTGTGGTGGTGCTGGGTGATCAAGAGGAAAGTAGTGGCTCGGGTCCAGCTGAGATAATGGAATTGGTGTGTTCTCCCAGGGCGGTGCTCCCAGCTGGAGTTAATTCTGTTAATAGCAGCCGACTCTAGCATCTCCCTTTGGTCCCCTCTCTCTGGCGGAGGCTGCATGCGGTGGGGACTGGAGAGCGTGGTGTAAACGGCCAGCCGTTGGATTTATAATGAATGAAGCGAGACTGAAGGCTACAGCTTATAATTGCTCTTTGTGCTGCTAATGTGTCATCACAAAAGAATCGCACCCGCACACTTCACTCTTAATGGTCAGCCATTGAAAGCAAATCAGAGGGGTACAGTGACCAGCATCACCTTGCACAGGAACCTGCCGCTTCAGAATCAGTCACCATGCTAACATTTATTCACTTCACTTACCCTGCTTTCATTGTAAGCAACATGTAATTTAAAAACATTTGCTTTAGTGTTCACAAGGCTTCAGAACAAAAAATGACTAGCAGGCTATTCGCTCCTAAAATGAACGGAACCATATACAGGGAACAGTATTTAGCATAATTTTGTTTCACTTTAATGCTCACACTCTAGTGATCTGATTGAAAAAAAGGTTCTGTTTACATGTTTTTAATAAGACCATAATTTATTACAGTAATAAAAACTATTGTGATTATGCATCTTTAAGTCCGCATTGACATATGAACAATCTGTGTTACTAAAGTATATGTAAATCACAATACATGGCTCCCAGTTTTTGTTTAGTCACTTGTGAACTCAGTAACATCCAATGATTTACTGATTGATCTTTTTGAGTGACCAATGAAAAAAATGTATTCATGATTCAGACAACATGGCTCGCTCTGTGTTTATTGTTATGTGCAGGAAATTTGATCAATTATGTCAGAGGGCATACTGTTATACAAATGCGCATATCAAATAACTATTAAACTACTGAAACTAATGAACTACTAGAACATTAAACCATTAACAAATATTTGTAGTTTTTGTCGCATTCATGACCATTTTTTCCATACTCCGAACTTTTAGCTACATCCTCGCTAAACTTGAACAACCGAATCCACGATTAGACAGGCAAAGAAAAGGATCAGGACACAGGCAGAACACGATGAACTTCGCTGATTTACACTCTGTCAGCTCTGCGAATTGAACTGGCAATCCTCGGGCCAGCGGCACCCACGAATAGGCAGAGAGAAGTTATAAAGAATGATGAGATTAAGGATCATTATGGACAATATTCTAGCCAACAGGGATTGAAGCATGATAGAGACTTGAGTGGAAAATAAAATTACATTTGTCACCAGCAATAACGAGATCGTCTCCATTTTTACAGGCGTCCAAGTTCATATTTCCCCGCTTTAGAAGAAAATGAATAAACTCATGTATATTTATTATGAAAAATGACAGAAGCCGTGTCCCACAGTGCTGTCGCCCTAGAGGAAGGAAGCTGCACTTTGGAACAATGACACTACACATATCGTATGACAAGTTACCTCCGGGGTGAGTCTTCCACTCAGTTTATAAAAACAAAAGAGGATTTTCTCTTTTTCTCCCTCGCCCCCCACCAACAAAGTTTCAATAAAATATGTGTTTGTGGCAGAGGGTTGCTGTTATTAAATAACCAACCGTTGGATCTCCTCTGCGTCTCGTGGGAAAACAGCAGGCTCAGTCTGCGACCGCCTCTCTGTGCAGTCTGTCCCTCTGGACGTCATCGCAGACCAGCCGCCCCGCTTTCTCATGGCACTCTGGGGGATAATTTGCGCCTGCATTATTTCTTGCCACACGTCTATGCCTTACTGTTTTGAAATCAGTTCAATACGGCACGATTGCTTGAGCAATAACTGCAGATGACCGAAGGGAGTGTTATTCCGGCTCTGCAGGCAGCATGTGGGGGAGCTCTTGAGCTTTGCAGCAGTTCTGTGACGGCAGCCTCGCCGGGAGCAAGTTTCACCGCGCTCATCTCCTCTACCTCCAACCTGTTGCTGGTAATTAAATGATAAATGTCTGCCATAGAAATAGAAATCATAGATTGTTCTTCCCTCCAATGCGTACAAATGGGGATGCCAAGCTGATGGCTGCTACGCCGTAAATATTGACAGGAAATGCCAGCTGGATAGATTAGTATGCGCTCCTGTCTCTGGTCAATCCTATTCTTCTTCAGAGTGGGAAGATGCTATAAATGCAGCTCATTGTTTCTGCAGCTTAGTGCCGCGTTTGAATTCCGCGTGATTCACTCGTCAGAGAATCAGCCGTAATCTTCACCCCCAGTTAATTAAAAAGCCACCAAACAGAATGTTCCAGAAAACAGACTGAGGCTTTATACTAGCTGTGTACTGAGGGATCAGTAAGCCGGAGTCCCTTCTCAGTTCAATTGATTTCAAATGTAAACAATCTTTTCCACACAACAGGCGTTTTGCGGCGTAATCAGATTTGTCCTGTCTTTCATACGATCCTACTGGAAGCGTATGCATCCGCAAATGACATCCATTACTTCCGCTGAAGATCTAATAAGCTCCCTCTCGCTCTCCGGCTTGAACGCTTTACAAGTTTGCAAGGCTTATTTTGCATTATTGGCAAAGTGGCCTTAATGTTTTCACTGCATATTTCATCAAAGCAGCAAATCAAGGATGATAAACTCCTGCCTGAGTTTATAACCCACACCATTTTGATTCATCAACATTAACTGTACCAGCTTTCATTCAGCTGATTTGTATTAGGTAAGTCAGCGTGAAAAGGAAGTCGCAATCGTCTTTTCTTCCGTATTGTAATGCGTATCTGAGTGAAACGACAAGGAAAAATGTTGAGTGGGACTTGATTTTGTCCACTGGGAATTGAATGGATCATTGTCTTTTGCTAACTGCTGTGTGTGTGAGAGATAGAGAAGCAATTATTCTCCTGATTATTGTCCCATGTTTTTGATGAAGCAAATTTTAAAAAGATAATGATAGATAAATCTTTTATATTAAACAATGCACTGATTCCTGTTCCTGAATTGATTTGATAAAAGCGAGGATTCTGCATCGAGTCCTCAGTCAGGCCGTTCCTTCACCGCATTAGTTTTAGAGCCATTGCCATGAGCGTTTCCGTGAGGCTAAATGCGACTCTCGGGTCCATCTCCGCATCATCCATAAAGGTTCAGGGCTGCAGGAGCTCATTGGATTGGCAGACTGTAATAGAGCAAACAGGATACATTAAACGGTACTGCCGGTGACACCCCACAGCAAGAGTCTGGCGACCACTGCAGTCATTACTCTTTAAAACTGCTGACCAAAGCCATCACAGCACCCGGGATGTCAGACAACACACAACTCCTACCTGCCAGGAACAGACAGGCAGCGGGAGACAGAAAGATAAAAAGAAAGAGAAATCAAATGAGGTGTGTAACAGGAACCATGGCATAGAGGAGCTCAATCGCGATTCTAGTTCAAGGAGAAAAGATGAAGGAGAATGAATGAGATTAACAGGAGCGATGCATGAAATTGCAATTTTATGGGTCCAGGTTCTGTGTTTTTATGAACACAACCATGACGGATTCAGGTTAATTTCACAGAACTTAGTTAACAGAGTGCCATTTGCCCTTGGGGGGCAGTTAGTTCACCTTTTGGGACACTAATAAATAAAAAAAACCCTTTATTGTTTCACCCCATTAACATTTCATGCAAATTATACCCATAATGCACATTAATACTTTAAGAATGGTAGCTTCGAGTGCCATCAAATGAATTGCATTGTATTTTTAATGTCCGTCATAATTTNGGAGTCCCGTCAAATGAATTGCATTGTATTTTTAATGTCCGTCATAATTTATTTGTCAATTGCACCTGACAGAGTTCTGACTTTTCTTTTAAATATCGCAAATAGTACAAATCACATTATGCATTTGCTGGATTAAAAACAGCTGATTCTTCCCGGATGCTGGAAATCCATTAAAGCCCCATCTTTCTATCACACCCCTCTCTTATGTCATCCTAGGGACACATTCAGAAAAGCATCCATAATTAATGAATATTCATAAAAGTCATTAAATATGAATGCGGACAATTGCTTTCAAAAGTGGCTCCGATGACCCAAATTTAAACCTCAGCAATATTTCGGATATGGCCTCTCATGAATGTTGGGATGTATAGTGTCTTTTTTCAAGGCAAACTAAGGCGTCAGAAAACACAAGCGGAAGCCAAGAGCAAATGATGAAGCTTTATTCTGCTTGTTTCTAAATCGCATAAAGATTTATTATGTACATGCTCATCATGCGCCGTCAGTATCTCCACTGTATTAGTGCAGCTTGCATTCATTAGGCAGCTATCCCAAAATGATGAACGCTATTTGACACAAACAGCTCATTAATTTGACCCTGTCAAACATAAGTTTAGCATAAAGTCACTAGGAGACCGTTTTGAAATGCTTGTTTGCACTGCATATATTAATAGGTCCCACACAACACACTGTAACAACCTCTTTAGCATCCTGCACTCTCATCTAGAGAAAAAGGTGTATTGCTGTCGAAACACCTTTGTTAACTGAGTTGTTTTTGTGTGTTTGCGTGAGTGGGGGTTGATGTTTATTTTTGTGATGTGGCGGATCAGCAGTTGACTGATGTACAAGCAAAGGAAAATGTCTTTCATTTGCTGCACTTGAGCTGCAATATGTTGAGTAATATTCTGATGTTCTCTATTCTGTGCTCAGAGAGAAAATGTACTATTTTGACTTCACTGCTACAATAGTAAAATGGCTGGACTGAAGTAAAGGCCGTGGCAAACACAGGTGCAATCAACAGTTTGAAGTGAATTTTACACATTATGAAATATTCTGTTTTTGTGAAGAGTGAATGGTCCAGACTCCTACAGGATGAAGACTGCACTCATAATAGTATTCTATTAAAAAGTGTTTAAATCATGTATGATGTGATTTACTATGATGAAGTGAAGAGATCCGCAGTGTTTCACCAAACACTGTAAAGAATCGGTGCAATCACTGGCTGCCGCCTCTGCAGATATTGTCTGGTGATGAGAAGATGAAAATTAGACTGAAATTAGACTCCCATTTTATCATACTTCATTGGTTGAGACAGAAAATGTCTGTTGACATAAGAACAAGACAAAAAACAAATGTAAACATCAGGTGTTAAGATTTATTGCCAGAAAATTCTGCTTCTTTAAGAGATTTATTGTGAAATTTATGTGAAAACTCAAGAGACAATATTTGCTGAACCATGTCAGTAGATGGCAGTGCAGCATCTAACCCACTGTGGTATCAGTACTCAAAGTACACAAAGAACAGCGATGCTAAAGCTAGCTACAGAACTACTAAAATATACACAAACTGTCAACAACACTGTGTCTTCAACATCAACTTGTCGATGTATACACTGAACATGTATATGTTGAGTTAATTGCTCTCAATGGATGATTCCAGATACTGATTCAGTGACTATTGATTTGCTCTCTCTGTGAAGCACTGACACTGAGACATAGCCTTTCTGATGAATAGATCGATGGACTGGTTAGTTGGATGGATCGATGAAAATATGGTTGATTGATATACCAATTGGATACATTACACGACAAAGATTAGTTCAGCCAAAAATGAAAATTCTGTGATTATTTATTTATCCTCATGTTGTCGAACCTGTACTTACTTTCTTCCCTCCAGCACAAAATTACACGGTTGCTTTTTTCCATCCAATTACAATGAATAGTGACTGGACCTTTCAAACTGAAAAAAGACGCAAAAGCATAAAATAATAAATAAAGCAAACCAAATGACTCATGCATTATATTCCAAGTCATACAGTTTTGTGTCATGAACAGAACAATTTTTACGCTATTAGTCACTGATAATCCTACCCTTCAGTGAGCTGTTAACTGTTGTGATTAGATTACAGATTAATGTGAACTAGTCATTGAGTCATTTGAGTGAACTGAATTTGAAAACCGAATAAATCTGATTACAAACACTGGACATTGAAACAAGAAATGATATAGTTTCATGTTTGGGTGAACTATTGCTGTATAGGTTCACTGGTCAAACAAA
Source organism: Poropuntius huangchuchieni (assembly GCA_004124795.1). Lineage (NCBI taxonomy): Eukaryota > Metazoa > Chordata > Actinopteri > Cypriniformes > Cyprinidae > Poropuntius > Poropuntius huangchuchieni. Next base: position 7,040 of record SCHK01359466.1, read on the forward strand.
ACTTATTTGTTTCTTTAAAAAAAAAATGTAGTCAGTCAGTCAGTCAGTCACTGAAAAGATGTCCATTAAAGTCAAGTTTTATTTGTACACGCTTTTCACAATACATTTTGTTTCAAACCACCTTGACCTTACACATTTCCCATTGAGCAAACCAAGGGCAACTGTGGCAAGGAAAAAAAAACATTCTGAAAGAAATGTACTACTTGTTCTCTGGCACGGACAGGCCTTTACTTTTTTCCTCTACTAGAAGAATAGTGAATTTGTGGTCCCATCTTCCAGTCAAGAGCATTTTTGTGTGCAGAGACGTGTCCTGTGACAAACTGTCTGATGTGCGAGCACTGGCTGCCCGTAAGTTTGCCATCACTCTCCTTCCGTCTGTGCCTCAGTGCACACTGGGAAATATTTCATGAGCTCTAAGTGACTGAAATAGTGTGTAAGCATTTTTATCGGCTGGCCATTTTAATTAAATAAGGTTGGGAGAGTTTGGAGTTTTAAAGAGGGCCTTTTAGAGCTGCGCTTAGACATTTATAATGTACGTCTTCATGTCCATTTAGGTCTTATCAGCATTGACCCATTACAGCTCTGTCACTGTGGTCATAAATAAAGGATCTTTAAATATGTTATCAGCGCTGACCCAGACTTGATAGTCTTGACAGGAGGGAATTTGCAGACTTTATTTCTACTTGTCCTCAGTGGTTCAGAAACGTATGCATGTAAACACACACACAAACCCAGCTCAGCTTGGTGATGGACCTTTCGGTGTCCATCTCGTGATCAATCTTGAGTCGTTTCAGCTGTCCCGCTTTCCACTGGAGATTTGTGTAAGCAGGACTCATCGATTTCCCTCCCAAAAGAGACACCTTGTGTGCTTATTCTACCGCATATTAACAGAAGAACTTCTTGCTCTCTGCCCCCGGCAGCAGGGTATGACTGCATAAGGAGATGTCGTGTACCAAAAGATGAGTCATTGCGGACTGAAGATCGGCACAGATCCACTTCACACTTCCTGTTATCCGGTACAGGAAAGAATTAGGAAATGGCTTTCTCATGGAGCTCATATATGTATCTCACAAAGGATAGTCAGATGGGAAAAGGGCCCACAAATGAGGTTCATTGAGGGCCCTGGAGAGTCTTCTCTCCTCCGGTGGGAGCTGTCACCTCTGTCTTTTTGGCACTTCAATTACCAGGAACTCATGACCCACAAGAACGAATCATGTACAGGAACAGGCATGCTGAATGTTAGTGCGATGATAAGATGTTATCTGAGAGTGACATTTGCACCTGCACAGACTCGCACTTCTTTAATTGGTGAGCTACGGAAGCTCTTTGTTTTTGCAGATTCATTAGAACGGCTCCATAGTTTTATTCAATTGAGAGAACTGTGATGGTTGAGGATCTTTAGCAAAGTAAACTTGCTGTAGGCACATGCATTATTTAGAAGTACAGTGGCCCTAAAAAGTATCTGGATGCTTAAGCCGCACTTAAAAATGCATGAATGTCATTGCTTTATATAATGAAATATCAAACCAAGAGGCATTCATTTTAAAGAAAAATAAGACAAGAACACTCTACAATAGAGCTGCAGTAGCTTACTACTGATCACAGAACCGTGCTCCACTGACAAGCTGCGCAGCTTTTGCCTAATCGCGATTGCAGCTTAATTTCGATTAATTGTGCAGCCCTACTTGACAAGAAAAACTATTAATGAAATTACACTGCTCCAAAAAAAAAAAAAAATGGAGGGAATCAATTTGGTGGTGGGTCAGTAGCCCCTAAAACATGGGTCACCAAGTTCGGTCCTGGAGGGCCGGTGTCCCTGCAGAGTTTAGCTCCAACCCTAATCAAACACACCTGAAGCAGCTAATCAAGGTCTTACTAGGGATACTTGAAACTTCCACACAGGTGTGTTGAGGCAAGTTGGAGCTAAACTCTGCAGGACACCGGCCCTCCAGGATCAAGTTTGATGACCCCTGCCCTAAAAGGAAAAAAAAGATTTTTCTCCCCCATAGAAAACACTTAAGGTAGGCTAATGAACGTAAACGGTGATTTAAAAATACCAAATCTATTTACAGCAGGGGTGCCCACACTTTTGGGGGATCTACTTTTCAAATGAGAAACTCAGTGAAAAATAAATAAATAATAAAATACATATAAAATAAATGAATAATAAAGTGTGTTGGGATGTATCTTTATATTGCATTAATTTAATTATTATTATTATTTTTTAAATAATTAAAAAAAATCATGTTCAATTCTCAGTACCCCCGTAGAACTGGGCCTGCATTTACCTAAAGCAGTGGTTCTTAACCTTTTTTACCCCAAGACCCCCTGCTCTCCAAATCAATACTGCAAGCCAAACCTTTGTATTCCAGTGTTACTACTTTTCTATTATAAACACATCAATCATAATGTACACACATGCGCCTCATGCACGACTCTCTGTTATCATCTTTACCTTGATTACAATCATCATTAAAACTTTAGACTGCTAGTGTGACACTGGCTTCTTTTATCCAGCCGAGAGCTGTAGTTTGCGTATCATATGCTCATACAGTGGTTTTGAGCCGCTGTTCAGTCTTTATAGTGCGATGAGAAATGGCTTGTGCTGCTCTGAAAGAGAGAATAGGCTATCACAGTACATTGAGAGGTGGCGCTGTTATGTTATATTGTATATATTATATATAGCCTATCGTATTTTCGTTTTAAGTTAAGCGATAAGCGTTTTCTCTCTCATAGAAAAGCTCTCTTAACGTGGCTTAATAATAATTCACGTTAAACAGTGCTTTTTGTAAAAGCTCAACTTTTATATTTATTAAACATATACACATATGCACAGAAAAGCAAGATTCTAAGAGTTTTTATAATGTTTTGTCTACTGGGGAGAAAACATGTGAACTGCGCGTTCATTTTTAAATCACCGTCTTCGTTCATTAGCCTACCTTAAGCGTTTTCTATGGAGGAGAAAATGTTTCATGTGCAAGGTGTTCATATTATTTTGCTTTAATTATAATAATATTATTAATATTAGCCTAATAATTTTATCAGTATTTATTATTATCGAATTTGGTCCTCCAAAAAATCCCACCCCGATTTTTTCCCATCACCATGTCCCTTAAGGGGCTCCGTAAGTCAGTGATGGACTGGGGACAAATATCTGCTGTACCCTTGCTGCTGTTAGGTACTGGGATGAAATCCTCAAAGCCATTGTCAGACCTTACAGTGGTGCAGTGGGCCCTGGGTTCCTCCTGGTGCATAAAACCCAGCCTCATGTGACCAGAGTGTGTAGATAGATTCTGCTGGATAATGAAGGCACTGATGCCACTGACTGGCCCTCTTGTTCCAATTGAGAACTTCTGGGACGTTATGTATGGAAGCATCTAAAGCCACCAAGTAACACCACAGATTATCCAGGAGCTCACTGATACCTGATCCAAGTATGGCAGGAGATCCCCCAGGACACCATCTGCCATCTCATCAGAAGCATGCCTAGATATTGTCAGGAGTGCACACAGACATATGGGGGCCATACACACTACTGACTTACATTAAACAAGCTGGATTAGCCTGTAATCTCAGTCTTTTACTCTGATTTTCATGGTAATGATTTCTGGTTTTCACTGACCATTTCACACCACAACATTTTGTTCTCAACGACTTACACGATATATAATGTACAGTTATGCTGTAAAATGAAGTTGCAATTACATTAAAAAACTCTTTGAGACTGTGACTCTTTGTGATGCAATTATGTGGCTGTGAGACATAAAGCACCAACTGCAAGATAAAAAGATATAATGTGAGATCTAAAAATCCCACTGCGAAATTTAACGTCACCATGTGAAATATAAAGTTACATAGTGAGGTACAGTAACAAATGGAAGATAAAAAGTTGCAATTATCAGAATTGAAGTAGCAATTTCTTTCTTTATTGTGAAAATCTATTTAGATTTTGTTTCTGGTTGTTAAACATGTCAGTTAATGTGATCTTGGGACCAGCTGGTTAAAGTAATTGGCCCAGAAATGTTAGTTCTGGAAAATGTCTGGCATAATGTGTTTGCAGATGCCACTTGGTTTGACATTTTGTTAACTTATGTAATGAAATTCATGCATTTTACATAAGACTGAGTGTCTAAATGCAGGCCACTGCTAGATTCATGCTATGAGAACATGAAGCGCACAAACACTTGCAAACCAATTAAGTATTATTTTTGTATTCATCCTTCTGCTTCTTCCAAAATATTTATATAATCAGGAGAACTATCCAAAAAACTCAGCAAATTTAGCCAACAATCTATGAAATGATCATAGGAAGGTTCTGTAAACTGGAGCAGTTTTCAAACCTGCTCCTGGAGGACCACCAACACTGCACATGTTGGATCTCTCTCTTATCCAACACCTGATTCTTCTCATTAGCTGAAGAGTCTCAATTACTTGAATAGCAGCACATCCAAAATATCCGGAAACACTGAACTATAAAAGTGGGGAAAGAAGCTTCTAACTCTTGTTATCTAAATGTGCCTTATAAGCAGTGAGAAGAATCCTTTCAGTCATGCACATCTGTTACCATGGTGACAGAGGACCTGCTGGGCTCTTCAATACATGCAACATGTGTTTGACACACTGCCATGAGCACAATAAACAAAATTTAGATGCGGAGATGCTAAGTAGTTGCATTGAGTATGTGAATGTATTTATTTGTGTACACATGCATATGGGTTCATATGCAAATGAGCGTTACGGGAAAAAAGAGAAACTCTTTTAAAAATCTAGTGCCAAAACAAGTACTTACAAATGTACTCATATTAATGTTGGTTTAAAATGGTTTCTCAACACTTTAATGGCTGTTTGTAACTATTAAGAAAAAGTAAAATAGGCTATATATAGGAAAAATGAACACACACACACATATATAGTTATTGTATAATATATTGTAATATTATTATAATTAATATTATTATTATATTTGATTATTGTTTATATTATTGAAGTACAAAACGGCTTCACTGGTTATTTATATTCAATAATAACTAAAAATAGAAGTAGTGACTTTTTTTTTTTTTTTTAATTCTAAGAAATACTACTACTACTACTACTATACTAATAACAATAATAAAACTATTTGTCAAACTCTAATCAGGTTTTGTTTTCAAGAATTTCATTTTTTAAAGAGGCTTTCCCCCCCCCCCCCTTATTATGATATCAAGACAGTTTATCACTCTTCAGGCATTTTTGATTTATTTATACTTTATGCCCCCCAAAAAAACATCTCAAAGTTAATTTTTATTAAAAACTTTAAATGTGATAAAACATAATAGAAGTGTATTCATTATCATAATAATAAAAAATAAAAAAATAAAAAAATAATATAATAACAACCTGTAGTGATTTGATTTCAGTTACTTCACCTGTATTTGTGCATACTCAAGTTTGTATGTCTGAATGCGTTGCTGCATACAGAAGTGTGTGTGTGTGTGTGTGTGTGTGTGTGTTGCGACTGAAGTGGCTTTGACGTGCTCATCCATCAGCACAGCGAGCTGAGGTCTCCGTCAGAGCGGCAGGGATACAGTGGGCCGCAGGGAGGGGAGGTGTCACTCTTAAACAGGATATATGGCCTCTCACTGAGACACAAATTACAGAGTAAATACATTATGGTGCTGCAGGACTTCCCCACTGCAACATCTCTTTACTAGCTGTGGCCCGGCGAATGCAAGCAGTCCCGCATTAGACGACTCCACACCGCATACACAATCACATTAGAACGGCCTGCCAACACCCCATACAGTCACATTACACAGCATCGGGAACTGTCACGCAATCACCACCGGCATAAAATGAACTCGCTAGATCTAAATGTTGATCGAACCACCACACAGCGAGCAAATTTAAGCGCCGCATTCAGCTCCCACAGCATACCAGATTGAAGATGGTCTCCAACTAGAATATATCCAAATGATGGCATTTCAGGGATACAGCCTGATCCATCATAAGCCACCCGGCCTGTGCACTTTGAGAGCAAATTGCTCTGTCTGCTGTCTTTTCCTCCAATTTTTTTCATCTAAATTAATCTCAATTGACAGCATTTCTGGCATAATGCTGATTAATTAATTCCATTTCCATTTGTATCTCCTTTACGTTCGAAAAAAGCAAAAATATGTTACACGGTGCAGCACTTACAGTACAAATGTGAGTGAAAGGGGCTGATCCAATAAATGTTAAAATACTCTGTTTCAGAAGTCACAGAACATAAACAGTATGTGTTAACATGGTTTTACTGTAAAAAAAAAAAATCACTTGCTAACCTTTTATGTATCTAGTTTCAGAAAACTGTTGCCATGACAACGTAATACCACAAAGACTAAAACCCTAGACAGGCTATAAAAATTATTAGTTAGACAGCTAACTCGACACTTCTGTGGGTTGCCAGATAGAGGACATGCAACAGAAAACAATCGCAACTGACAATGATAAGCTTTACCATGTAAGTTGATGAGTTTATCCGTGTTTTAATATGCCTCTGGTCATGGAGATTTTTAGATGGGTGCTGAGGCTTTTGATTTCGGCTGAATCTGCAATCTTTGATTGCAGTTTGTACTGAATTCCATGGCTCCAATACGCTGTGTTTTCCACCAACTGGTAACACGGGGTGTCAAAATACTGACAGTAGGCAGAATCACACAGACAAAAACAGACATTCCGACACGGAACACACATTTCAAAGTAGAATAACTGGCTGAAGCATTGTTTTTCGGAGAAACAAGACTTGTTTCCTAAATTTCTCCAAACATATTATGGTATTTTATGCTTTAGTATAGTCATAAAAATAGGTTACACTTTATTTTTTAGGTGTCCTTGTTACAGTGTAATTATACATTTAAGTACTGAGTAATATTAATGAACTACATGTACTTACTATATGGTTAGGGTTAGGATTAGGGTTACTTGCATGTAATTATGCATAATTAAGTGTTATTATAATAGTAAGTATATGTAACATGTGCAACAATGACACCTTAAAATCAATTGTTACCAAAAATTACATATACTTTAGCATCTTTAAACAACAACAAAAACTGAATATTATCAGTCTGCTGGCCACCAATGTAAATGGACCACTGAGGCGGTCAGCGCATCCACACATCAAAAGCCCACAAGTGCTACATGGTTTCACCATCTAATAAAGACTGATGTCCAACATGAGGCTCCGGATTTCACCACTACCTTAAAAGAAAAAAGAAAATGGTCTCTCTACCATATCATTTGCTGATTGTCAAAACAGGGCATCTTCCTCGACAATCAGTATACAATTCTCCATCTATAAATTATGATTTTTTAACATAGGGAGCAGTTTGACATGAATTATGCCCCGTTTGTTTGAAGCACAGCTATAATTTTCATAACTACACCCACTGATAATAAAGTGCCACGGGTGGCTGTCTGTCACCTTGCCGGCATTCTGTGACAGATGACATCCTGCTTGGTTTATTCCCAGCTCTCTGCTCTCGTCTCATGCCCTCAGCGAATCACAGCAGCACCCCGCAAAAGCACAAACATGCTCGACGTGAAATTAAGCTTTTTTTTGCCGGCGCTGTCAGATAATGCGGCAAGGATGACGGTGACTTGTTTTACGACCTCATTTCTCGTTTTCAAACCTGCAGCTTCACTCGGCATTTTCCTTCCTTCCTTTGTGACTTCGCCTATGAGAACAGACAGGGCAGGGTGTGCAGAACGTAGACAAATGGCCTCTCACTTTCGTGTTTATAGCTAGCGGAGAGAAACAAAAATGACCAATGAGAAAGAGGCGAATAGGTCAAACAAAATCTTTAATTTGAGAAGCAAAGGTATTAATTTAAACTAGCACAAACAATCATCATATGTTATTTGGAATTACTGTTTTGTGTGCAGGTTTCTCTGAGGCAAGTAGCACAGTCCAGGGTGAGTGGACAATTAGATCCACATAGGCTGATCTGTACAGAGTTTTCCTCCAATTATCTCTGGTGTAAACCACAGGGAGGGGGTGGGATGAACCTAGCCCTTAGCGAATAATCATGTACAAATGAGTGGAGGCAGAGGAGGGGGCAGAAATGAAAGAAGAGACTACAGAAGCTCCGTGTGAGGCCTGTGAGAACCGTCTGTATAGGAAGGAAAAGAACTCTTCCATCTCAATGGTTTCTCAGTTACAGATTAAATAGAGAGCAAATGGAGACTTTTGCTGACATGTCTCTGATGTGTTTTCAGAGAGAGAGAGAAAGATAGAACCCTCAACAACATCAAAAACTGAGTTCAGATTTCCCTATGAACTCAGAGATTTCTCTTTAAAAATGTACTATAAACTTTTCAAAATGATCTAAAGGAAATAATGATTTTTAAAAGGTTTAACGAATTCTCTTATGTTCACTAAGGCTGCATTCATTTGATCAAAAATACAATAAAAACAGCAATATTGTGAAATATTATTACTTTTTAAAATAACTATTTGAATATATTTTACAATTTCATTTATTCCTGTGATGCAAAACTGAAATTCCAGCATCAGTACTCCCATATTACTCCAGCCTTCAGTGTCACATATTAATCTTAATCACTTGACACACACGATTCTCAAAATTACTTTGATATAAATAAATACACATTTATATTAAAGGTAAAGATTTTCGTGTTGTGTTTTGACTCTTGACTTGTTGGAAATGTCGCTTAAAACTGATGCAGAACTTCATAAAGGCTTTTCCCCTTCAAAGCCGAACGATCGGATGCACTGGTTTCAATGAATTGTAGTATAAATGTCAACTTAACCTACTTACTCCAGTGATTTTTAAGAGTGTAAAAATAGTTCTGCTTTCTTGCCATTTCAAATCTAAAAAGCTCCTCAAATTCAAATTTCTAATGAAATATCTTGTATTCACATATTTCTCACACGACGAACCCAAAGTGCACAGTATCTGTTACAAAGGCTTTGTCCAAATACCCACACTTGCAGTCTTTGCA
>SCHK01359467.1:0-25517 GCA_004124795.1 Poropuntius huangchuchieni
AAGGGAGCATGTCAGCTGTTGTACGGCTCTTTCTTAGGAACATTTGTTATCACTTATTTACAGGGCTGCATGGTGCTATTTTATTATACTGTATAATTTATACATATTATATTATACTTTATTTTATATATTAAAATAAGAAATAGTATTTAAGAAAAATAATTATACTAATGATATTTATATTGTAATAATAAAATAATAATAAAGTTTGTTGCTGGGGGGTTAATGCGATTTCTCTCCTGCCCCTTTGAAGATCTGTGCATGTCACTGATTTATTGTGTACCAAGTTGCTCTGAGACACGGAAAACACCAGATAATGAGCTGCTCACGTATAAAAGAACACAATGCCGTGCCCTGCTTTGCCCTGTGAAACAAGCAGCATACGGACCACAAAACCAGTCATAAGGGTCAATTTTTTGAAAATGAGATACAGTATATACATCATCTGAAAGCTGAATAAATAAGCTTCTCATTTGTTTGTTAGGATAGGACATTATTTGGCTGAGATACAGTTATTTGCAAAAAAAAAAAAGTAAATATTGAGAAAATCGCCAAATGTAGTCCAAATGAAGTTCTTAGCCATGCATATTACTAATCAAAAATTAAGTTTTGATATATTTACAGTAGGAAATTTACAAAATATCTTCATGGAACATGATCTTTACTTAACATACTTATGATTTTTGGTATAAAAGAATAATCTATAATTTTGACCCATACAATTGATTGTTGGCTATTGCTACAAATATACTGGTGCAACTTACAGTATGACTGGTTTTGTGGTACAGGGTCACATATATTTATTTAATTCAATTGCAGCCTTTGTAATTGCCCTAGCTATATGATCACAAGCTGATCCTGAATAATCTCTTTTTTGGTGCTTGTCCACCCAGTATGCTTACACGTGATTTGTACTCCATTTGAGAATGTCACATTACAGATGAGCACCTCTGTGACAACTCAGTTTTAGAGGTGAAACCTAAATGAAAATACCTCCTGAAGACATTTGAAACATTCATTTGAAAAGATTTGCAGTCATTCTGACTACCAGTTGAGTGGTAGTGCTATATTTGTTTTTACATACAAGACAGTAATGCATGCCAATCATCAGCACAATGCCATGGTAAATGCTCATAAGGGTGTGCTTCCTTGCTTCCTTAAACACTGCATCAAAGATACCAACTGATGTACTGTTTCTTTTGTGGAATGTTTGGTGTCATGGTGAGCTCCTCAAATATTTGCATTCTTAAGAATTGTTAATGATTGCAACAGGTGAGCCATTAATGCAGATTGTGCTTTGCATTGTCCTTTTTCCTTGAAGTGCACTATAAGTACTTCTGTTTCGCAGGAATTCAAGGCTAGATTATTGTTATAACACTATCCTCTCCTGCAGAGGGTCCCTGTATGTGTACTCGTCATTATCACTGATTAACCCAATAATGGTGTTGTCGTCAGGAAATTTGATGATGGTGCTCTACTGTGTAGAGATGCAGTGAATGGTTGAATAACGAGTATAATTAGGGCTGAGGCAAAAGCCCTGTGGAGTGCTGGTCTTAATTATTTTTATGGATGAGGTGATGTTTTCCATCTTGACCACCTGGGTTAAGCCTGTTAAAAGTACAGTACCCAGATATATTTACTCATATCCAGAAGTTTTTAAGAGTGTCTTGAGAGAATTACATTTGTATGTTGAATAGTATGTTGACTGTAGATTTGCTGTAGTGTTACTGGGAAACAAGAGCAAATACATGTAAATAGAAAGACATGTTTTCTTGCTATTACTTTGTACCACACCACACATTCTTTTAACATGCAGTCTCATCACATCGTTCAAACTGATTTTTTGCTTTTGTTGTCCCTCTAGACTTCTAAGCATACCTTAATTTTTGCAATTTTATTTTGCTTTTGAAGAATGAATTCGTCTAGACCCTGGATTTCTCAACCATCCATTGATACCCTGGTTTAGAGTGGGGTACCTCCAAACTTCCTCCAACACATAATAGTCATGACATCTTGGTTTAGATTTTCAAGACAAGTCATATTTATATGCAATAAGTCATTGATAGGTTTACAGATATGCCCCCTCCTGTAACATTTTCATGAGTTGTTGGACTTTATTAAGTGGCAGTCCATTACAGACCTACAATTCATGTTAAACAGGAAAACATTATGTAGTATGGCGAGGTGAAGCATTCAGGTAAATTATGATTATGAGGTTAAATGACTCCAATAGTATAAGCAGTCTGGACAAGCAAGGCACTCTATCACTTGGTAATGTAATTCCAAGCTTCATTAAGACTTTGACGTTTATCATTTTTCATCAAAGGCACCTGTCAATGAATAATTAAGCTGCAGATGAGAAGAGTAAAATCTTTAGGAAGAGCAGAGCAAGAGACCATTGCGCCATGCAAGGTTTGATTTTAGTTTGCTTTGTGTAGCTCAGGTTTAATGTAAAATCGGTGACCTTCAAATAACAGTCAACACATTTGTGATTGAAACTAAGGCATCCTTCTAGCATACCTTAAATGTTTAATAATATTTCATGAATGCTTTAATAACATATTACAAGAGCTAGGCCTCTGCAAATAATCTTCTTGGCCAAGTATTCATTGATAAATAATTTAAGTCATCCAAGTTATGCATTACCCCATCACTTTTGTCTTAATATATTAGATTAAATATTACAGTCACTATTTTTTTAAACGCTTTTGTTTTAAACAAATATTGTTTTAATTATGTGAAATAAAAAAAAATAACTTGTAGGCCTATGCCATTCTATTCTGACAATCAGGCAATTTATTACGAAATATTCAGGGTGTTTAATAATTATTTTTGTTAATTCAAACAAATATTCAAAATGTAAACAACACACATTTTCTTGCCAATCTTGTTTTAATTGGTATTCATTTCTTTTTTTCCTGTGTCCTCAACTTCACTTTCTATCATACTACAGGCCTTTTTAATAGCCCTAGAATTATTTATACACAAACATATTTATTTATTTTACAGTTCTTACAACATGAATGACTCAAGTGAAGTCCAAATAATTTTCAGAAAGACCGTAATTAAGACATTAGCAAGAAGGGAAGTAAGAAGAGGAGAAAGAGACAGGGAAGTAGGAAAAATTGCATGTGATAGAGAGAAAGGAGCAGAAGAGAGCTNCAGACATTAGCAAGAAGGGAAGTAAGAAGAGGAGAAAGAGTCAGGGAAGTAGGAAAAAATTGCATGTGATAGAGAGAAAGGAGCAGAAGAGAGCTGTAATATCTTTGTGTGTTTGGACATCATACCGAGTGTCACATTTAATTTAGGCTCAAGACAGAGACACAGCATCTCCCACAGTCAGGAGAAACAATGCACATTTTAGCCCATAAACAATCAGTAAACAAGCACTAATGGGGTTTTTACTGTTATGGCCAAGAAATGAAAAATGCAAGAGGATCAATTGCGGACATTCTATCTGCCATAATTACTTTCCTTTGAGTGCTTCCAGAAATCTGGGAGGTCTGTGGATTGGTTCTTAGCTGATGGTATATTCTGTGACGGAACTAAAATATGTCTCTCTTAAAGTCTGTGAGGCTTATTACCTTCTTGCCTGTTTATATTTGCTTGTGTGCTTGCTTTTGTGCTCCTTAAAAATTTGTGCTTGTATAAAGATGTTTTGCTTCTGTAGTTGGCTTGCAAAAATGAAATTCTGTAAGCGTAGCTCAAAGACGCGAAACGTGGCCTGGTGGGAAATGCATGTACTCTGACATGGTGTGTGGTGTTGCTGATGTTATCAGATACAAGGCAAAATCCCATTAAAAATAAGAATAAAATGAATGTATGCATGTTTAAATTACAGAATGAGAGTTTAATTTATTCTAATTTGTTCTCAGCAAGACCTCAGTAAGAAGCATCCTTTCAACAGCACAAGAAAAACTAATGTTAATCAATATTCAACGCTGAGTATAAGGAGAGTGCTTTCAATATACTGTTCAGCCCTCTGATCTTAGAGCTGTGGAAATTGGGCTTTTATGTCATTTATGGCTCAATTTTGGTTTTGGCTCACTCAGCTGCTGTTAAGTTCAGCATATCTGAGTTTTGCAGTTGTTTTACCCGATTTAAACCAGTGAAATGCTGATGCAACTTTTCATCAATGCCATTCAGTTTTTGAAGTTTAAGAGCTTTTTTGAAGAGGACTTCACAATTCCTCTCTACTAACAAAGCACAGGTTCAGCAACATTTTACCGTCTCTTTTAAAATATCCTCTTGCATTTGCAGAAGCCAATGCTACAAAAAGTGACAGCTTCTCAGTTCAGATGTCTCTTTGCCTTGATCATTTTTCCCCATTTCCTAGACCTGTTTAGAAGGAAACCCCAGTGTGCTACACTTTGACCTCTGCTACTCTTATCACGTAACTCTAATAGAGCTGATAAGAGTTTAAAGAATGTGTCACAATCGTTTTGTTTAGCAGATAGATGGTCAGTAATAGGAGAGGCAGTGCTGTTATGAGAGGACCTGTCAGCGGGACTTGATAATGCCACTGAGCGAGGAGAGGTTAAAGACACTGCTTCCTTATTAATATTTAATCTCTTGTCTGTGTGGCGGATCCACTTCGCCGCTCCCACTCATCACACCATAATTGCTTTACATTTAATTTGGCTCTGGAGAATGGTTTGAAGCTGAGTAAATTGTACTTAATGTTAGTGTGTGGAGACTTTAGACACTTTCTTTTAAAGTGAGAAGTGAATTGGAGAGTGACAGATGAAGCCTAGTTAATAAAGGGTTACGGTTTAGACGTTAGACTTGTAGATGCATGAATGTGATGACAGACACTTACTCCTGCCTGAATATTTAATGAGATATCTTATTTGAAACTTTACAATTCATTGTGTAATATACAAGCTTTTGAGAGACTGGTCATTGTTCACTAATAATTACATACAAGTACTTGCATGCACAGAAAAGTTTCTACATTTAGAAAAGTTTACACATCAATTATCCTATTCTAATGTGGATGCATGTCATGTTGATGATTCTAAATAAAGAAGTCCTTGTCTAGAGTTACACACCCAAGCCATCTCTATATAAAGGCTTTTCCTACAAGCTCTACTGTACAGACATTTGTCAATCTTTGTAAATATGTTCTTTTTAATTCTTTTCCTACTTTTTTCTATTTTTTTAAGAATTAGGGCAAATTTTGTTGTTAGTATGGTTTCTGTTATTTCGAAATTCATAATAAATTTATTAATGAATCATTGTTGCACAAAGGTTTCCTGCACAAATACAAGTACATCTCTTTTTGGGAGGATTTCCCTGTTTGCGATCATGTTGTGCTCTATATGTGCGAATGACGTCAAATTGATTTATCTCACCTTTAGATGACACATACAAATGTTTCTGGAGGAGAAAAGAAAATGGCTTCTCAGTGGACTCGTGCAAACAGTGCAGAGAAGAAGGTGCCCCACACGCGCACTGAGGATGAATCCGACATACAGGTAAAGTCCTTATTGATTTCCACGTGCACATTCCCAACCAGTTTTCCCTCGAATTTTTGTTCTTGTTGCACAGAAGACATTATTTTGTAGTCTATGGCTTCAAATTGGTGGCAAAAAAGCCATTTGGATCTTACACCAGAGCCATGGCCTTGCTCGCCCCAACGTGACCTCCCTCCAATCTGGTAGCGCCCTCATCAGGCCTGGAGGGAAATTACACCACTTTATGTTGTTGATTGCCCTCGCCCTCTCCAGAGGTTTCTGACTGCTGTCTTTGCCAAATCCGCAGCAGGCAGTGCTCAGCCTTGCATGCGCAGAGATAATGATCAAGTTAATTAGACCTGAGATTGAATGAACTGCGGCAGCAACTTAATCATTTGTAACTTGATTAGAAATACTATATTCTCCCAAACTCCAGAGACTGGCAAACTTGAAAATTAAGTTCCACTTTAAGGATTCAGGTCTCAACTTAATGGAGTATAGAGAAGCTGAAAAACAAACCCACCCTCATTCTGTCCCCATTAGTCAGAGCTGGAGCAATGTTTACTGTCACTATAGGAGAAGGAGTGTGTATGTAATACTTCACATAATGCGGCCTCTTTATTTGGATACCCAGAAAATCTATTCCTTTGGGAGGAAATTAGGTCAAGGCAACTATGGCGTCGTCTACGAAGCCACTCACATTGAGATGCAGAGGAAGTGGGCAATTAAGAAGGTGAACAAAGAGAAGGTAAGTGTTTGGTCGTCATGTTTCACCTGTTGACAGAGGTGATTGATGGAGAGCCGCTCCCATGGTTGTCAAGGATGGGTTAAGTGTCACAAATGCTTTGTATCCATGCAGGCAGGCACTTCTAGTGTACAACGTCTGGAAAGAGAAGTGAGCATCATGAAACAAGTGAAACATGAACATATTATACATTTGGAGGAGGTCCTTGAGACACCAAAGGTGAGAGCAAAAACATTTATTCTGTTTCACACTCCTCTTTCTTTTAAAGCTCACGCAGCTGTGATATTGTGAACCCAATCATACTACTGCATATGCAGCTGGATTGTGTTTGACAGCGGTTTTCTCATTTGATATCCGAAATTAGAAATGTACATACAGTATTTGTGCTTGTGTGCTATTCCACAGGGGATGTACCTCGTGACTGAGCTTTGTGAAGGAGGCGATCTAAAGAATCTCCTGGACAAGAACAAGCACTTCACTGAGGAGGAGACCAGACTCATCATCAAAAGCTTATCTGAAGCTATTGTTTATCTGCATAAAAAAGGTGACGCACACAAAACCCAAACCCTAAAAATTGCTCACATCTTTGTTAAGTCACATGCAACGGCCTGGATTCCTTTGTTCCCCTCATATCCTGTAATCGCTCTGATGATTGCATCCACATTAAGTTTCTCTGTCATTATGGAGAATTGGGCTTGTTTTAATAATGAGATAATAATGAACAACTGTCAGACAAATATCAGCCCATTTTAATTGAGTCTGAGGGGTTTATTTGAAGATGCTTGCCGTTTTTTCTCTTTCTCTCTCCTTCTCGTGAAATCTGCAGTTAGAGGTAATTTAGGACGTTGCTTGGCAATGAGACACCATTACATGGGGCTAATGAGTCATTAACAACGAGCAGGGGAGGAATACTGATTAATAGGTGTGTTTTTCAACAGTCCCCGAGTGCTGCTGTGTCTCACGTCTAGAGAAGCTAATGATGCCACTTGCAATGTGTATATAGGACTCGAGTGTTTTATGAGATTGCAGTATATTAGCCTCACACGCTGATTATAATTTGATTATTTTCACATTTCTATTTAAGTGCGTACAGTTACCGTGTGAAGCAGTAATGAAGAATCATGATGTGTAGATTGAAAGTGGTAAGAAGAGGTGGGCCCTGCACTCTGTGCTAGGTTCATATGAGAACTGACAGTAAAGAGCTGCAATCTTAAAGGAACGGAGCAAAATAAATTCACCAGAATTGGTCATAAACAAACAAACAAACATATTTTTACAACTGTTACCATTCCAGTGCGTTGCATTTTTGCCATGCTCTCCTTTCTATGAATAATACGAGCCCATCTCTCCCTTGCTTTATTTCTTCTTTTTCTCTCTCTCAGACATTGTTCATCGTGACCTCAAACTGGAAAACATTCTTGTGAAGAGTTGTCACCAAGGCAACGATAATGATATGGTCAATATCAAGGTGAGCGAGACGGTAAAAACTTCTGCGCAGGCATGTGGTATGGCATTCAAACGCGGCGGGACCTCTGGACATTCTCGTCTGTTGTTTAGTTCTCCCACCGTCCTCCTTGCCCAAACCTTTTAACTGCTTTTTAAATACTGTCTCATTACACCAGACCTCCTGCCTAACTCCTTTCATATCACATTCTCAAAGAAAATGAATCACAAGTGGCTTTTCTGAGACAAATTACCAGCCGGGGCACAGCGTGGAGCAGAATAGAGCGTTGACGGGAGCCGACTGAAGCCGCTACCTGGAGCGGAGGGTTGAATCAGGGCAGTGCTGTGTTATAAATCAGAGTAGAACGGGGGCCCAAAGACAGCGCTGTCCTGGCACTGTATTAAAAGCTTTTATCTGGCAGAAGGTGGTCATCTCTCCTGGATATTAATCCTGCCCGCCCCTGACGCACCAATGAAACGATATACACTCCTCGTATATATTATTCATACGGCTCAGGAGCGCATAGACTGTGCGAGTGGGTGTACCGGCTCCTCTACGAAAGTCTGTTTGGGCTGTAAATAGTTTAATTGAGATCTAGAAGTGAAAACGAGAGAGATACAGTGACCCATTGCAGCACGTCTGTAGTTCATTACTTTCAACATTTCACTAGATCAGAATCCAATGATAAAAAAAACAGTAGGAGAAGGAAACATTTGAGTGTGTCCTGTACTGTATGTGCTTATGTTATCAAAGGCCTGTCCTATCTCATCTCAGGTCACAGATTTCGGACTGTCTGTGCAGAAGGGCGGTGTAGGCAGTGAAAACATGCTGCAGGCCACCTGCGGGACGCCTATCTACATGGGTAATTCATATATTCAAATGCATACATTCACATGTTCCATTTACTTGGGATTTGATGAATTACTATGGGGGGTGTTCATAAATTGAATGAAGCGCTGATTAAAATGAGCGGTAAAGAGGAGATGACCTAATTTAAGTGATGTGAAGCTGATAACATTCGAGAAGGAGTAGAGGCTGAAAGCTGTCAACGGCGTCACGCATCAGATATCACACATTACACCGGCCCCAAACATCTTTCATTATTGACACATGGACTTGCCCTTTCAGCGCCTGAGGTGGTTAATGGTCACGAGTACAGCCAACAGTGTGATTTGTGGAGCATTGGCGTCATCATGTACATGCTGTAAGAAGATCTCTCATGTTGTTTTCCATCTCATGCCCACACACAGACTCACATTGCTGACTTAAACTTTGTGTGTATGCTTGTGTTGTGTTTGTTGTTCTTTTTCAGACTGTGTGGAGTACCTCCTTTCAATTCCAGCTCTGAGGAAGAGCTTTTTGAGATGATTAGAAAAGGAGTGCTCACTTTCTCTAGCCCTGTGTGGCACACCATTAGTGATGCAGGTTAGTACGGCCTCTGTTACCCACACCGGTCCATTATGATAGCAGTTCAGCCAGTGTGGTAACTATTTTATGTTTTGTCTTCCAGCCAAAAATGTAATTCGGTGTTTATTGAAAGTTGACCCAGCTCACCGCATCACAGCCAATGAGCTGCTAGATAACCCTTGGATTTCGGTAAGAAAACTCAATTACTCTTTTCCCTTTTAAAATGAGGTCATGAATATTATAGATTGAGAAAACAGCTAATTAGCACTCTTCAATTTGATGGATGACTAAATGTGGAACCTGCCAGAAAGACCTGAAAGAAAGAAAATCTGTGTTCAAAGGGGGACACCTCCACCGCTGTTACACGTACCAACGTCTTAGAGATGATGCGTCAGTTCCGGAACGCTCCAGAGGACGAAGAGAGTGTGGAGACGAGTGAGGGACTGCAAAACCTCTCTCTCACTTCCTCTCAGGACAAAGGGTCAGGGCCGAGAACATCTCAAGAACTCTCAGTAACCCCAGCACCTCCTGAGGATGTCATAGACAGCAGCAGTAACAGCAAACCCTCCACCTCAAACAAGAAGGTAAAAAAATATCGCACATATACAGTTCAAACAAGTACAAAAGTGAAGCATTTCTAAAAAAGACCAGTCAGACCAAATTTTCTAGAGCAGTCTGGAAGAATCTCAATCCTTCATCACGGCCATAGGAATGGAAGTCCTTCTAAAAATAATAAATGCTGTGATGCAAATCATTTGCTCATTTAATATGTATATCACTGCACCCACAGAGAATTCTGTTATTGTTTACTTGTTAGAGACAATACAGTATCTAGTTAAAGGGGGCCACTTAAAGAACTTAAAAAAATTAATTTTTAATGAACGTTTGTGTCCTTACATTTACATTTATGCATTTAGCAGATGCTAAATATCCAAAGCAACAAAAGAGGAACATACGCATTTTAGAACTTAGCCATGAACAGTATTCATAGTATGCAATGCCAGGTTTCATAGAAAGCTATATTAGGTAAAAAGGCAGAGCAGATGTTCAGAGCAGATTTTTTAAAATAAATAATCCTTACTAACTTTATTATGTGGTGGGCATTTTCGAAAAGCAATAAGCACTACAGCAATAAAACTATGTTGTAAAAATAATCATAGCTAATACATAATATTTGTCTAACGACATCATTCAGCGGAGACAATATTCACAAGAGTAAAAACAGTTTTTAGTTCAGTTTTGATTTGGTAAAGAAACAAAGCTTATGCGGTCATTTTTGTCAAATTTTCTTGTGAGTTGACTTGTTTTTTTTTATTGTAAACATGGCAAACAGTTTGCAAGCAGTTTTGATGAGTTTGGTATACTGTAATTGAATGACCAGAAATTCTAATATCGCTGACTTACTCGAAAGGCTTTGAAGGTCTCTCAAACCCTCTGGGTTTTTCATGTGTCATATATTTCATTCCTATAGCCTCTGAAGAAAAAACTATCAGCCTCATCCTCTAACGGTGTTAAGAAGAGTGCGTCTGCTGCAAAGGCCTGCAGCACTTTGAATACGTCCGCTGCACAGGTCAGTCATTCACTTCACTGAGCTTTGCATTTCATTTTCTAAAACATTTGTGCTTATTCAAAAGGAGATATTTTGTCTCCTAAAAGGTATGCGAAAGAAATCCTGGCTATTTCATAGATAACCTCTATGGTTGGATTAAAAAAAAAACTGCCTGTTCTCTGAACAGCCACTAGATGGTGCCAAGACAACCTTTCTCCAGCAGCTGTCATACAGCATGCTGCACTGTCCAGTAGTGTGGTGTGTTGCGCTTTTGTGAGATGAATTAGAGTGTCTTATCTCTGCAGTCCCACACAGGTAACAAACCCCCTGCTCAGCCAAGCACAAAAAGCTACAGCAAGGCCTCCTCCATCTCGGGATCCTGTCTCAAACCATCATCAACAGAAGCAGCCTCTGCAGCATCCAACTCAAGCAGGCGCGAAAGCTTGTCCCCACGTCCCTACACTACTTCCATCCACCGTTCCACCAATCCAGCCTTTGGCTTCCGGGCTAAAAAACACAGCTAGACCTCGGTGGTGAGACTGCACGAGTAGTTGCGTTCAGTGCCAAAGGTGAGGAATTCAAGGGGGCTGCTGCTGCGTGGTGGGCCCGCTGGATACACAAATGACTCTTTAAGCCAGGACAGTTTTACAGTGAAGCAGAAGTAAAACTGTACTTCCTCCAATGTGAATATACTTTTAGTCTTCTTAGTAGGATGTATCTTAATAGTCACTTTTTATGAAGTAGACATAGGCCTCCTCTTTTGAGGATGAGCTACTAGATTTGTGGGGGGTTGGTTGCTGCTTTATTTTTATGGACCTGGAACAGATGAAGTCATCGTGCCTATTTATGGCATCTAACATAAGGCGCATAAGTCATCTTTGCACATTGAAATGCTATTCTCTAGAGCATAAAGGAAGTTCATATGTTTCATCATGAAGGACTGTGAAGAATGTATCGACTATAACAGGGTTTAATAGCTTTTGATCTGTGTTTTGCAATAATAAATAGGCAATAACAGAGTAATTTGATGCAATACTCAAACACAACATAGTATTGACCATTTTTGACTAAAGCAAATGCCACAATAGTACGTGTAAAAACTGTCTATTCATTTTACGAACATCTGTAGTTGTGTTCATCACACCGGTCATCTTTTGCCAAATCACATCAGGTAGCTGTTGTATATGAATAGTTCTTATTTGTTATCCATTAAAAAAAAGAAGCCATCCAACAGCATTTCATCTTGACTTTCAGTGACTCATGTACACAATATATGTGACCCATTAATTTCCAGTGAATGTTTCTTACTGACGTTAGACGTGCAGAACACTTGCATCACAAATAAATAAGTCAGGGGGCGAAGGGACTTTAATGTTAGCCGTATGCTATGACTGTGAGCGGTGGGGCGCCAAGTGGTTAGACACCATGAAGAGAGCAGGATTGGGAGTCAAAGTGCAGGGTCTCTAATCTTGTTGAGAGCAGCAGGGTATACTGTGAGTACTGCAGCACTCCAGCACTGGTCTCTCTGCTGAAGAGAGAATAATCCCCAAGATGGATACAATATTAAAATAGTCAAGCAGAACTCACACAGACTGTATTACAATCCTCCTATTTGCATGTGGATGTGTGCAGGTGTGTGCTTGTGTTCATGGGAATGTCAGGGAGAATATTGAAGGCCCCATCCGTTTAACCCTTTTAAACATATTATTACTTGTGCACTCATTTATCTTTTCAATTTTATGCTTTTATAGTAATAAAACAAGTGATGGACTGTATTAATGTACAACTAGGTGCAACAGGGTTAAAAACAAGGAAAAGCTTATTTTATTATGAATATAGTCCAAAGAGCCTTGTTACAGTAGGAATGAGGCCTTGAATGTGTTGTTGCTTTTATAAGGTCAGTACATTATTTGTGCATCAATATGTTTATTTTCATTAAAATATTTTTTATTAAGCACATTCATGAAGTGCCAGAAGATTTAAAGTGCTAGAAGATTCAACAGAACGTTGCTATGAAACAATAAATAATGATGCGCTGTGTTAGCTGTAACAATAGACAATCAGGGATGAGATATTACCGGCATAACTAATTCTGTAGTTGATATGAAGATAATTTAGATCTTAGAATGGAATCTTTAAGCAATATAACTAATTAGATTGGTCAAACATTGGATCGTTTTATTGTTTTTATCACTCCCCTTATTTGTGTAAATGGAATTTTAATTATAATCTTTTTTTTTTTTTTTTACTTCTTTTGGAACAAAATAGCCGTATTGTTTTTGAAATTGGTGTCGGTAAGAATTTTTTTGTTTTTTTTAAGTTTTTGAAGTAAGTCTCACAGAAGCTGCATTATTTTGATATACAGTAAAACAGTAATATTGTGAAATATTATTACAATTTAACATAACTGTTTTCTATTTTAAAATAGAATTTATTCCTGTGATGGCAGGAAGCTGAAACTGAATTTTCAGCATCATTACTTCAGTCTTCACACGATCCTTTAGAAATCATTCTAATAATGATTGGTGATTTGGTGCTCAAGAAACATTTCTTAATATCAATGTTGAAAACAGTTTAATATTTTTGTGGAAACCCAAGATACACTTTCCTGGATTTTTTGTAACAATTATAAATGTATGTATCACTTTTGATTATATCAAGTAAGTGTTATTTCAGACACAATATGACCAGCATTTTTGTCCATATAAATAAATAAATAAAAAAAGAAGCCAAAGCAGAATCAGAAATTGTGTGTAGCAATCCCAAAAGGCATGGCACAAACAGTGAAACACTTCGGTTCCAAATATCATCACTCTTGGCCCGTCCAATCAGAGTGAACTGGAACTATCATATAATACGGAACTAAGCTCAGCGATTGTTCAGCCTCAGACTTATATAACTCTAAACGTTCTGAGCAGAGAGATACCACTGGATGGAGCTGTAGAAAACACGAAGCACTGTCACGCTAGGAACAGAGACAAGTGTTGGATCACAATAGCTCCGTATCGAGTTTCCTGCATGTCTGGCCGTGGTCACTTTTGATGGATTGAGCCATTAAATAATTATAGTGTATGACAGTGTTTATTACCCGTACACAATGAATCATATCCACAACCCGATCTGAGCGATTGTACTACAACAAGATGGACTTTGGACTACCACTAGCCAAACCGATCCATTGATGGAAAAAAGGGAAGATAACAATGATTTATATGCTTTAAGAAAATCTCAACCCCCTCAAGGCTGGGGAGTGAATTTGCATAAGGCATGTTTGGAGAACCTCCTGTACAGCTAATGCCTTGTCAGTAGCAGGGATGGGATTTCAACATATGGCCCTCATTTTCTTGTGCCAGACTTTTAATTCATTATATCAGTGAGGGAGAGAGAGAGACAGAGAGAGAAATCTTCAAATTGAATTGTGCTGGTGGAATGTGACCTGCAGTAAATTACAGGAGTGCATCTGTAGGCCTCAGGGAGAGAGTGAAAGAGAGCAGAAATTTAGTAGATTAAAAAACCGAGAGAAAAACTTGCTTGGAGTTCAGCTGGAGGAATGGCCCTGATATCTTCACATTCCTCTTTGCCAGCACATCCACACTTTCGTTTGTTGTAAAATTGATTTTTTTGGGGGAGATCTTTATCCCGCAAACTTTTCTTCCGAAAAGCCAGTGTGCGCGCAGCAGGCAGGGTAGCATGGCAGCTGAGAAAGGGGCGTTTGTTTGGGACAAGCCGTAGAGGCACAGAAAATTAGAAAGGCGGCCAGTTGGAACAAGGTGCTTGCCTTCCTCCTCCTCTGCAGTAGTGCAGCCTGACAGATGGGCACCGGGGAGGAGGAGGAGGAGGAGAGGGGGAATTAAAAATCGGTCGCCTCTTTTAGATCCTGGAGTCAGAGGCACCGAGGGATGCGGAGATGCGGCCCGCTGTGTGACTCCAGGAGTTTGCAGGTGTGCAGGAGGTGCTAATGTCACTTGAGGTTGAGGAATAGAGGGAGAAGGGATTGTAAGTGCCCCCCTCCGGTCTCCCACCCACGCCGGACCCAGCATCTCCTCGCAACTCAATAACCTTAATGGTGCTTCTCCTAATTAATCAGCTCATCTGCGGAGACCTGATACCTGCAGTCGAGTTCCTCCTAATGCACAGCATCCTCACCATGTCGCCCATGACATTGTAGTAATGAGCTAATGCGGCTACAATGTCACACCAACGTTGCAGGGACGTTATCGGCGGGAGCTCATCTCACATGCTGATGTCCCTGATCCCCTTCAACGCAAAGCGGAGCCGGTGTGGCGTGTTGGGTGCTGACACAACCGCAGACGCGTTTCTTAAGAGGAGAAACGCTCCGCCTCGAGTAAACATCCGAAACAGATGGCATTTTCAAAGCAAGCTTCATCAATCTTTGTTGACACTATCCCTCGTTTTTTTCCCCCCCAAACTGCTCTTATTTGGGATATTTGCAATTATAATACATAAGCTCATTTGAATATCAAATTAATTAGCGAACACACTAGAGTAAATGCTTTTTTTTTATAAGTCCTTGTTAAAAGTGAAAAGTTCTCAACTACGGTCGGATGGCGTGTTAATTTACAGTGATATCTAATCCCACGTCGCCAGACATAAAAGGCATTACTATACATATTTTAATGGGGAGGTGGTTGTTTTCCAAGCAATTTTCTGCTACAGTACATTCTTAATTTATTCATATTTAATTTATTGGTCTCTGCATACCCACTCAGCAAAACTAATCAACAGCATGTAACAGGCCTCTTAAAGATACAGCGCTCTTTGGCAGGCGGCGGGACACGAGTGGCCCTCGTCTTCGAGAAGGCGCTCTGAGCGCTGAGGACAGTGCCGAGACGCACGCATGAACTCCCCCAAGGAGACTGTTTGATTCCCACAGACAACCTTTTGATAATTGAAAGCGAGTGAGCGAGAGAGCGAGAGGAAAAAGGAGTGAGAAATGTGGCCAGCCTTGAATCACCTGAAATATTTCAATTTTGCGGGTGCTGACCATCAGCCCCTGCTGCCAGAATGTCATCCACAGAGGACTGCTCTCCTCCCCCTCCTCTTCCTCATCCCTCGTTCCCTCTCCGCAAACTCCTCTGCCCTTGAATCTGATTCGTTTTTTTCTCCTCTCTCTCGCTTGCTGCTTTGGCAATCATTTAACACAGTGTGACTTGAGTTCTTATCACCTGTGTGCACTGTATGCTCCAAATACCTATCGACCCATTGACACAGTGTAAGGAGGGACTTGGGCAACCTTACACATGGAAATGATTTCAATTAATTACCATTTCCCCGGAGAAGGCCGAGTGGCGAGAAGAAGAGCGAGCGAGACAAAAGGTCCGAAGAACGGGAACATTCTTGCGGCGTGATGCGCGCCATGTGTAATGAGCATTGGAAAGGTCATTTGACACGTTTCTGTTGCTATGAATCAATTTCTTTTCGAGCACTTAATTCTTGTTTTGCAGGCATTGTGTGGAGAGGGTGCGTTGACCAGAGATGAGGCAGGTGGGGGGGGGGGTAGTTTCAGCACAATAGTTGAGGGCACCTGCAGGGTTACTGAAGAGGATGGAGAGGGGCGCTCTAATGAAATCGAGCATCAGACCTTCTATCATAGGAAAATCACTGCTGTCACCCTTATAGTAATTGGGGCATTTAATAGAGGCCTGTGATAAATCCAGCTCGATTTCAAGGACTACTTCAGAGAAAAGCCCAGTCGAAAAGTGTCTTGAGAGGCCATGAACAAGTCATATCCTTATGGGTGATCAAATAGGTTCTACTTGACCATAACACACTCATAAAAGTCCATAACATTTTCTAACAGAAAGTTCAAAAGAGAAACTATATTTCATTTGTCAGAGCTCAACAATTTTTTTCTGCAGTAGTTACGTTTTTAGTTTTTATTTTCTGCATTTTTATATTTGCTAGAATTGTTTTCTTTGATTGTTAAATTTAGTTAATTTATTTATGGAGTTTCATTTTTTTTTTTTCATTCATCAGACTGATTCTAACCGGTGGTTGACCTATTTGTTTGTGAATCAAAATGTTTTTCTCCGTCAGTAACATTGCAGCTGAAAAGCAATACAGGAAACATTTTTGGAACCTGTGGCATTGTGTCATTTCTTGAAATTTTTAAGTTATGCCCATCAACAAACTTGTTAATTGAATTTGAGAACTACATAACCTGTGTAGTCTGATTTGCAAGCAAATTATGCTTTTTAGTTGGTTCATTTTTTATAAATCCGTTTCAATTGTTGCTTTACACTATTAAAAATAAATGTTCCAGCAAGGTTTTTTTTTTCAATAGAATGCAACCATTTTAGGTTCCCCAAAGAACCTCTCTAAGAACAGTTAAAAGAACCCTTTTTCTTAGTTGAAAGAATATTTCAGTAATCAGAGGAGCCCTTTTCCACTGTAAGGATGTTAAAGGTTCTTCATGGAACCATTGATGCCAATAAAGAAACTTATTTTTAAGAGTGTAGGATACAGGCTCTGTAGTCGTGACAGCAGAATTCACCGTGACAACTTTAGGACTAGCAGATTCAGTGTCCATTACCCAGAGAGCAGATATTCAGAATAAGCTCACATCCACCAGCGCTACTGCCAGCAAAAAGACAGACCCACTTTACCACATGCCAGCAGCAATACCAGGTCATTTATATCAAAAGTCATGTGAGAGGAGGATTTTAATGTGCAGAAGTACCATTTATGAGTGTAATAGGGTTTAACTCCTTCAGTCCAGTACATTAGCATTACATAAATAGTCATATTTATTCATAATGGATCCATGTTTGGGGGGAAAGTATTCATTGTTTGAAGTTGTTTTTCCTCACTGGGTTGATTCTGGGAATCGTTGCACATTGTAACAGTTGACATACAGCGATGTGTTTTAAAATGAGAACATTAAGCTGGATGAATATCTAGATTATATAACTATGTACCAATCATACCAACATGATGATTGTCAACCATGTCTGGGTAGATTATCAGCATGTGTTCTAGTTGCACCAGGGGGTCTTTCTGTGTTTTACAGAGAGGTAAACAGTTCTCCCAAATCAACTGATGTTGTTTGTGTGCAGTTGCGGTGTTGTTTTAAGTTCTTTGTTGTTTTCAATTTGTCAAATACTCCGGAGAGAAATACACTACAGTAAACCACAGTGAGAAAAGTAAAAACACATTTGTTGTGATCAAAGAGGGGAATATTTAATATGTTTAGGTTTGAAAATGCAGATAATATTCAAGTCAGGTCTTGGGGCTGTTTTAAAACTTTGCAGTAAAACAAAAAGGAACAAAAGGAGTTGACACTTAAAAAGGCTGCACCATTCTTTGAGTAAGCCTGAAGTTATAGCAATACCATACTCCTCATCATTTCCCATTCTCTTTGAAAGATTTAAACGCCCTCACAACAAATCCACCAGTTTGCATTAGCGCCAAACTAATCTCTGATCTCTCGCTTTTTTTCTCTTCGGTTTGGGGTGGGGGGAATATAGCTCCATTAAATATGGATATAATGTCAAGAAAGATGTAATTGGGTTAGAATTAAGGATGGTGCCTTGTTCGGATTACCCCAGTGAATACACAAGCTGAGAGCAACAGCAACATGCTGTTAATTAATTGGAATAAAACAGAAACCACTAAAATAAGAGCAAAATGCTACTTTGGAACATTAAATTCCTAAAATGCGGGACTAAATGGCAAAAAAAAAAAAAAAAAAATACCTACCCCAGCCAGAGATGCCATATATCTGACTTTAAAAGCATTCCTCTGTTGCTAAATCCAAAATCTTCAACGTATACAAATTTGATAGTCAAATAATCCGTGTTCACTCTCTAATGTCTCGTGAATCTGTTTCCAGAAAGATTCCTCATTTCCTCCCCGGCTCACACATGGGATATGGAGCCTAACACCCAGGCCCCTCTCACACCACTCTGGACCTGCTGAGATTGGTCTCTCTCCCCGTTGCATTATTACCCATTATCACTCGGCCAACCCTGTATAGGGTGACTGATAGAGAGATGACAGAGAAGACCTGAGCAGCAATAACGCATTATTAGCTTTTTCACAGCTACCTGGGCTGGATTTAGACTGGATATCCACAGGTTCTCTGAGGGCAGTCCATTGTCACAACAGCTGCTTTTTCCACCACTGGAGAAACGTCCCCCTCACAACAGGCAAAGTGTTTATTTAGAGAATGCTTTATTTGGCTTTTAGTCTGGGACTCAGACCACTGTGGAATTTAAAATAGGGAGGTTTTGTGTTCTGTAGTGCACATTAAGCTCTCCCTAAACTCAGACGTGCACTTATACGCATACAGTACCATATGCTGCAATCTATTACGAAACCTTTCATAATTAGCGTTATATCACAATGTGGCCAAAGCCACTAGGAAGTTCCTCAAGGGACGATACCTTTGAGGCCTATCTCCACAACAGTGACATTTCGCTTACATGCACATTGTCCCTCTTCAATCTTTTTATGTAAAACACTTTTATGCCACTCACCTATGGATGGATGAACTTTGCAGAAATCGATGATATAGATAAGCCATAGATCATAGCAGTCAACAAGACTGACATAAAAATGAATTCACTGTATGTGAAGTCAACAACCGAATGTAATCATAATGAGGAAAAGTGAGTTATTCCTAATCAATAGCACAATTATGCTAATAGACTCTTTCGCAAAGGCTGGGGCTAAATTACCACTTGTGAAATATAGCTTGAGTGACCTTTTTCATTTTTCTATTACACAATCCACTTTATAAAGTGAGAATTCATTGAAAAAGTACAGATGGTCTACGCTTGACCCACACAACACAGAATAAATACTTGCTACACTGTAGAAAGTCAGAAATATTACGACTCCTAATATGAAGGAAACCAATCTAAATACTGCCAATGTAAGAGTGTGTTTAGTATCAAAAGCAGCGGTGTACAAACTGAAAATACGCAGTATATGTGTGTATGTCTCTGTGTGTGATTTTGGGGTGTGTGGGGATATTGAAACCTCTGCCTTCTCCATTCTTTGAGATGAAGAATATTGGAAAAGGATTGTCTGGTAAAGAATACAATATTTGTACCAAAGCTGGAGAGACAATGGCATTTGACTGTGTCCTTTGTGGAAACCTGTGATATTGGCAGGATTGCTGGAGGTTTTAGTCCAGAATTGGAAACTCTAAGGTACATTTCAGGGTTTGATTGCATCATTCCATAGCTTAATGACTGAATGTGTTTATGTGGACTCTTGGGTTTGTATTTCAGTTTCTTTGCTGATTCACGTGGCATATATTTTAAGAATTCCTAAGTGAAAATAGTGCCCTACTCCCTAGTGCCTTTACTTTCTTTACTTGCTTTCAAATCATCATCATGACTACAATATTTTTGGACAGGCCACATCCAGCATGTTGTGGTCATCTTCAAGAGCAGAGAAGTCAGGTTAGCAGCTGGTGTTCATTTTTGATCAACCCACCCCAAACTTTTAGTGAATGGTAGTGTATAAAACACTTTTATTGTGCTCTCTTAAGCACAGGGTAAACAACAGCATCAGTTTTATCTCTTTTCAAGGACTTTTAGTTTTGACGAAGCCCACTCTTTCTGCTTTCTTCTCTGCATGCTCTGAGCAACCAGCATTCTGCTTTGATCCTGTAGCCTCAACCTCTTTTGAACCAACTATGCACCAATAAAAAGTGGAAATATTTTCATACAACACTTACATGGCATCTGCGTTTAAAGGCTGAACTCTTGGAAAGCCTGTTGAGTAAGGCTAGGCAGTACTAGAAAGAGCAGGAAAAGTACACCATTTTTGATTTCATGAACTTGAAGTGAGAATAAAAATAATAATTCTCAGCTCTGTAACCCTCTCATAAAAACCCATGACATTTTGAATCGTTCAGTCTAATCGATTCTTGCAGAGAGGGCTCTTTCTGTGTATGAGCAACTGGGGTCAGACAGTGCAATTTGTGGATGGGCAGAAGGGCAGCAGATGAAGACTGGTGGCTGGGTGGAAATGGCCTCAATGGAGTTGAGTTGATTTCACTTGCAATGCAAGCATGAAAGAAATCTGTAGTAAAACAATTAATGCATCTCATGTGAGCTCATTAACTATGTAAGTCAGCTTTACCTTCAACTTTTCCTTTTAGTTGCTCCTCCTTTACCTCTTCCTGAATCCATCTGAATTCATATGGAAAGCCAAAAACGAAGGCGTCTTCATCAGTAATGTTGTGCACATTTACAGTCTGGCTTTGTATGAGAGCAGCTCTGCCCTGTCCATCTCTAACAGACCTTCTTTCAAGCCATTTTTTTTCTTTTTGCCCCTGTCTGAATTGCTTTTGTTGATTATGTGTAATTGAGGCAAATCTGAGAAGCAAGGCCAGCTCTTTCTCATCAGTGCAGGCGAGATGAAAAGGGTCCATCCAGGCACCCAACGTGGGGGGTCAGCTCAAATCAGATCACGGGGCTTTTCTTGCGTCTGGCAGCCGACACTTTTAAATGTTAATGGACAGGGCGAACAAAGCCGAAATGGGTCTGAAAACGCTAATTGTCCCTAATTCATGTAAATAGGTTTTTTAATGGAGGAATTAAGCATTTCAAATACGCAATAGCGGGCAATCAGGCCTTTCATTTGGTGAGGTGGCACAGGTGTAGTGGATTGAAATTCATCTTTCGTTGAAGGCGAGCTCATTTGTCACTTGGCCATAACCGGTGACTGCCACATTGATGGAGAATGAGAGCCAAGCGGAGCGCCGCAACCATACCTGATATGCGAGGACACGTGACTGCACCGAGAACACTCGAGAATCTTTTGCTTATGCTATATAGCTGTATCAGTTCGCTATGCACTGCCAATCTCATACACAAAGGTGTGATACAAGCGAGAGCCATTGAGCTGCGAATTCAATTGCCACTTCTCTTCACATCTGCAGAACAAACAGATCTCGCAAACCAGAGAACTAAGTAGTCATGGAAGGGCAAAAGTGTACAAAGGATGCTATGCATCTTCCTTTCTGTGCATATTTGTACATTAAATGTTTAAAGGAGCTAGATCAAAAAGAGCCAATTCTCAGTCATGTAGAGAGAGAGGATGTATTGTGTCACAGCTCAAGCATTCTTTGGATAGGATTTTATTCAAAGTTAATGAAAATCTGCAGTACTTGTTATGAGAAGTGAAAGGTATGTTCACATACACAATGCTCACATGCAGACGCAGCCTTCGTTCTCCCAATGGATTGAGATGTCACAAACAAGAAAATGGAAGCAGCTGCTAACTTATTGCTACGATCAACTCAAATAGAGGAGCAAGCGCAAGGTCATGTTCCATAGTGCTATAACAAGGCCAGACAGAACATTTTGCGGCATTGGACTAATGGTAAGGGTATGAATCAAGAGTGAAATGCTCTGTCATAGACTTATTAGACAATATGAGGTAGATATTGAGGCTTTCAGACTATAAAAAAGCCAAGGCCCGGCTGAGAGAAAAGGAATGGAGGCCGATTAGTGATCGAGGAAAGAAACACCTTGTTTAAAAGGACAAATCAGATCGCAAGATTTCAAACACTTTAGCCTGTACTCACAAGGAATGATAATGAAAAGGCAGGGATGGGCTTTTTCGGCTGTTTCAAAGAGAATGGCATTGTCTAACTAAAAAAAAAGGGAGGGAAATCAAAGAGCAGTTCATTTTCGCGCTGACCTTCAGAGCTCCTGGCGAACAGACAAGGGCACAAACAGATTGAGAATTAATTGGTGCACTTAACATTTTGTGATTATAAGGACCTCAGATCAATACACTATGCAAATAGCAGTATTGATGTGGGCGAAGGAACCCTGTTAATTGTGTTTGGCGACCAAACAGGGCCCCTGTGTTTCTATTCCATTATGGAACAGGAGGCACGGACGACACGGTTCCACCCTCACTCCCTCCCTCTCGTCGCTCTTTTTTCCCAAGCATCTCTGGAGAAGTTGCAGAGTTTGATAGTCTTGTTTGCGTTCAGCTTGGCCTTTTAGCAGCGGCCTTTGAAGAGGCCTGACGTACATGGCTGTTGATGCAGCTGCTGTGATCTTTTCCACAGCCCCTTTCCCCATCTCAGGTCATGGCACATCACACAAATGGCCCTCATCATCGCCTTTATTATTTGCTCCAGGGAAGAGCTGTGGGGGGCTGAGACAGGAGGAGCGCTGGCGTGGCGGGCCCAAGCCACGCGGCGCACGGCGGAATCGAAAAACACTCCTCGCAGACAGCCATTCTAATGAATTAGTTTCAGCTTTATTGCGATGGACTGGATTTTCCACTCCCTGTTATTACAGTGCGTCAAAGATGCACTTTCATTTCAGATAAGTACCAGTAATCCTGTTTGCAGGGCCGGGGATAGATGAAGTTAAATATAATTTAAGCAGAAACGGAAACGGGTGGAACAATGCAATTACTGAAAGTGAGATTGAAATGATGCTATTAGTATTATCATCATTATTATTGTAATTAGTAGTGCTTGCTTATTGGGTGAGCGCAGAGATGATGGCGGAGATGAATCATGCATGTTTTTTAAACCACACTGCCTTACCAGAGATCTGCTGCACCCAAAACCCTCATAAATAATATTAGACAAATAATGTGGTGCATGGCTTTCGGGAAATCTATCATAGTGTAAAACCCACCATGATAGAACGCTAGTGCTAATTACATGGGATTAATTAGCGAGACGTTCCATGGCGTCACTGCGGCACTCATACAACCTCTTTCGCAAACCCGCCAAGTTGTTTTACCGTTTACTGTGAAATCTGTGAACAAAACTCTAGTCCCTCGTGACATTATGGCACAGTAGTGATAAAATGTGCAAATATTAATCCTGTGATCCTTTTACTTTAGCCAGCCTTTTAACAAAGCAGAATTATTAATATTAAAATAGTTGTGTTCAATAATTGATAGACCACCCGAGTACATTCATTACAGGGCAGAATGAAAGCTCTTGTCAAAAGAGTACAGGTAAAGCCGTACAAACAGTGGAAACGACATGTTATTAGCCGTTTGTTAGCATGCTAATTGCCTTTAATTCCCTTTGGTTCTAGGCCGTGCTCATTTAAAGCATTAGCTCTAATCCTCTAGTGATGGAGGAGTGGCTGGGTGAGGAAGGACATTCTCGTGGAGATGGAGAGAGTGGACAGGACCTGCCTGAGACATGTTTGTCAGACCATTAACCGCAATATGCCTGGCGCTATGTCGGCGATGAGGGTGATTTAAACAGTAGACAGTTACAGGAGACACTCCGGGCTTCAGACAGGGCCAGATGGCTCTTAAGGTCACGCAAAGCAGCCTATAGCATGAGACAAGGTGAAATTCAGCATTCTTAAGAATTAGCATAATGCTGTTGTGACAGTGGCAGTGAAGCTTGAAGTGAACATATAGACATATTTACAGTAAGTTGCATATTTAACCAATCAATAAGCACATGAAATCAAGAACACTGTTCACGGCCTGCATATAAGATACAAGGAAACATAGAGGACACAAACAAAACAAGGGTGAGCAATAGAGCTCTAAAAAGAGAAGCAATATGAATCAGAAAGCATTTTCCAAAAAGACTTTGTCAAGATTGAAGACTCTAGTTAATAGCACAGGAGGACTCTTGAAATTTGAATCCATTTCTAGCTAAAAGCATCGGTCCACGGATTGAGGGCATTAGAGAAAAAATAGAAAGGTACATGTCATTTCTATAGGTGCTGAGACATGAGGAGGAGAGAATAGCCAATCTGTACTGTGTAATGGATATGTCAAGAGTTGCTAAATCATTGGTGTTCAGGGCAGAGAGACAAGAAAGCCAAACATAATGTCATCCCAGAGAAAGAGGAAGAAAATAAGAGAAGCACGAGCAAAAACAGGGATATTACAGAGCGGGGATGAGAAAACAATAAGAGCAATTAAATCTTAACATGCACACAAAAGAACGTGAATAATATGGCAATAAATAGAATCAAGCAAATGGTTTCTTTTCATGTGTCCTCCTATCGCTAAAGTGTGACTTCCCTGGCATCTTCCTTGTGTGCATTATGGAAATGAAGCAATGGTACTTTGCTGAACAATAACACATTGACTTTGAATCCTCTTACTTAAGGTTTGATTGCTTCTTGACGGTGGCTTTAAATGAATTGTGTTGAGGAGTGATAAAGAGCTTATTGTTGGAAGAAAAGCCCAGAGCAATGAAGAAAAGCTACACATGGAGTGTCCAGACGATACAGGCTATTACGGTGAGGGAATGGTGTCCTTGACTGCCAGGACGGCTTAGAATTTTATTTCATCTTGTTTTGCTGGCTGCGGACTATGATGCGTGACTCTGGCGCTGGAGAGAGAGGGCAAAGCATAGAGCCGTTTAAGATCTCATTTACGTTGGGTGTATGAGGATGTGTTCGTACTTATGCGTGTGGGATGGTAGCGGTGGAAGAAAATGTGAATGTGCAGTTCAATCCATTACAGTGGGTCATTTTATGTGGGCTTGCTCAGATGGACCGGCCTACATTCAGGCCGAAGAGAAGCGGAGAACACTAGCTGTCGTTGTTTATGCCAGTGGTTCGCAAACTCTGGGCCGCAAGTTGTATTAATTAACTCTGTTGAACGTGCACTTACAGTGTACTTCACATCTTTAAAAATACATTTTTAAAAACGATGTACTTGCAGATAATATAATATTAATAAAATAAAAGGCCACTTAAGCGTACTTAAAGAGAGTATGCTTTCATGACTGTTTTTTACACATAAAAGTACATTTAAAAGCATCTTTGCCACACTTTTAAGAAGTACACTTACAATATATTGATGTTGATTAATATATTAAAGTACATGTAAAGTACTTGAT
Organism: Poropuntius huangchuchieni; assembly: GCA_004124795.1. Lineage (NCBI taxonomy): Eukaryota > Metazoa > Chordata > Actinopteri > Cypriniformes > Cyprinidae > Poropuntius > Poropuntius huangchuchieni. The sequence goes on from SCHK01359467.1 coordinate 25,438, forward strand.
TATAATTCTCACTGGATTATTACAATTATTGGCAAAATACATGTTTGGAAATGTAAACTGATATTTCCTACTGACACGCT
>SCHK01359504.1:0-18521 GCA_004124795.1 Poropuntius huangchuchieni
CATGAACACTTGTCAATAACGTGAAACACACAACACTATTTGTGCACTTGGTTATCCAGCACATATACATAGTGTAAATATTAGAATCTGCACATAACACCCCATACATGTAAGACTGTCTACTGTTATATAACTGTACATACAATTGTCAACTTTTTATATTATTATTTTCTATTTAATAGTTCTATTTTTTATACTTTTTTATCTGTGTTTTTGTCCTTTCATTGTCATTCTGTTGCACTGTGGAAGCCTCTGTCACGAAAACAAATTCCTCATATGTGAAAACATACTTGGCAATAAAGCCCATTCTGATTCTGATTCTGATTATTTTAGCTGAAGTATCAATACCGTGGGTCTTTTACCCCGTGTGTGGGATAAAAGGCCCCTCTTGCCACCTCATATATTTATAAGATTTTTAAACAAAACAAATAACTTGAATGATTTATTTTCACACAAAATCAGTTGCTCCGTTAAGTCAATACAAACATATATATTTTCTTGCAATTATACATTTTAGGCGCAGTTAATAGCACATTTTTTCTTAAAGTGTGCCTTTAGCCCCGTTGTACCCAATGGCTAATATTCTAGTAATATGCATGCTAATAAGCAACTAGTCAAGAGACCCTAAAATAAAGTGTTACTGCACTAATAATAGGCATGCTATTAGGCAATTAGTTAATAGTGAGAATTGGTCCCTATCCTGAAGTGTAACCATTTTTCCCCTAGTGTCTCGATATTTTATGGATATTTTTCTGTCTATTGTTGTCTGATTTGTTGAATAGTGTCTTTTACTACCCAGTGCAAAAGAAAACATTTTGACAACAGGCCCTTAGTGTGTCATAACAGAATAGAATAGAATAGAATAGAATAGAACATAATTAAACTAGAATAAATAATTAAAAGTATCACAGCTGTTATATCATGGATTTGAGCACAACATGAAATTCTGCTATTCTGTTAATTTTAACATAATCAGCACTAGCAGAGCTTGCATCTCCAACATGTCAGTAGAATACTGATATGTCAATAATATATAGTAGTTTAGGTGAAATCTCCATGAATAGTTTAAAGCCTATAAATCATAACTGTGACAATAAATTCAGTGGAAAACATATCGACATATTTAGGTAAAACATAATCATGATAACCCCTCTCGCTCATCTCCTATAATATAATGCAATATAATATAATATAATATAATATTATTAGACTTTAGCTCAGACATGACCTACAGCCTTAATGCATTACATTTGTGGAATTTAATTGAAAAATATATGGGGTTTATTATTAAATTAAAATATAAAATGGGAAATGAACATTAGGCCTATATGTTTAATTTAGCCATACCGTCTTCCTTTCTGAGCAGCTGCTTCCTGAAAGAGAGGGACATCAACCGAACATGCTTATTACACCACAACAAGCACATACTTATTGTACTTATTGCACATACTTCAAACGAATTGTATCTCTCTGCTGATCTGAAGACATACCATAGAGCCGCCATCACGCAGCATGGGCACAGTTAACGCAGGAGGAGCAGAGAGGCTGTCTGCAGTGTAATGGCACAAAGGCAGGCCATCCATAAGTGTGTCTCCTTCAGGGTTCTGTCTTTCATCCTACAGATTTAACATAATGTCATCTGAGCCTGTCATTCCACTTCCCTACCACCAGAGAACAGCATCCACCGAATACTGACTGTTTCTCTAACCAGCACCACACTTTATATGTTTAAGCAGTCTGGTGATTACTCATCTTTGTCCTTTAACTGCTTACTTTATAAAAGTATTCTGATATATGATTGCTAGAAATATGTGTACTGTATTGTTTATATATTGGAATGTCATAGTGACATGGATGATCATTTAGATTAAACACAAGTTAAAAGATAAAACACAAACTCTACAAAGTCTGCAACTGATCTTTCCAAAATAATATTTATTTACACTTGAGTATAGTGTTATTAACTCACTCTTTATTACCACTATCTCTTAAGGAAAAAGTTCATCCACCAGTTAGTATTTCATACATCTTTTACTCATATTATCTTCCATATATTGGTGTAAATTCAAAAATCTATTCTTCATCTTTTTAGAACACTTTATAGCAAGTTAGTAAAACATGCAAAAAAAAAAATATTTTACATATACAACATCAAAAAAGAAAAGAAAGAAAAAAGTCAAGTAATATAAAAACAAGCAAAGAAATACATGGGAGGCAACAAATGACCAAAACATATTTGTTTGTTTTTTGGCACAGTAAATGTAAAAATGAAAAATTAAATTGCCGTACACTAAATGAGCCTAAATACATTCAGTCAAGGATGTAATCAGTATTTATTTGTATTATGTAAATGTGTAATGCAATACAGTGGTTTGCATACTGTATCTAGAGCTTTATTTAAAAACTCATATTGGGGCTAGAAACAATGTAGTCAATAGAACTCTGAGATTCTACATAAAAGTCCACATTAAGATCAATTTAATGGATCCAATTCTTTTGTTGTTTTGAATGATTTTGTGTAAACTCCAAAGTCCAGCTCCCAGCTGATGAAAACAGGACCAGTCCACTAAAGTGTCAGTTCTTGATATGATATCCAAGGCAAACTTCAAGGTAGCCCTAGCCTCTAGTGTCTTCATGCAAATGGCAGATGCAATGGAAGGAGGAAACCCTCAGTGAGGCTCTAAAAACAACATTAAAAATATACCGTGAAGCAACAAAATGACAAAAGGGCAACAAAACAGTGAATGAAGGAAAACAAAAAATCAAACATAGGTACATATAATGCAAAATCATAGAGAGATGATGAATATTTAATAAATACCTGAATGTCTAAGAATGTGGGCTGCTGATGAGCATCGTTCATCTCCAGATCCAAGACCAAATGTGAGGCATCATCGAGGTGTCCATAACTAGTGACCGATGATCTCTGTGTGAGAAAAAACACGACAAAACAGACACTATTAACGACACAAGAATTTTATATGGCTTAATGCTGCCAAGAAAATCCTTTAGAATAAGCAGACATACAGTATGGCATTCAATTTATTGAAAAAAGAAGCTGATAGGTTTTGAGACAATAAAAATAATGTAGAAAAGCAAAATCAATGCGCTCATTAGGAAACAGCGGCAATAAGTGTAAATTTAGTTCAACTTACAAGTACTACATTTCATCCAGATCTGCCCAGATGTTATGAGTGAGGAATGGATCAGACACCTGAGCCATCTGAAATCTTCACTGGATATCACATCAGTGGAGGACTGACAGTAAATCTGGGCCTTGAAGACTCCTTTATAGGAGAGTCAGGAGTTTTGAAAAGGACTTTGGAGAGGGACTGGATCCAGTAAATGAAAAATGGACTTTCATAACAAAAATAACATCCACTTTTAGGGGACATTAAAATTGGCTTGTTGTACAAAGTGCTTGCTCCTCATTTAGTGTTCATGTACGTTTATGTATAGGTGTAGTGTTTTTTACATTCTGTGAAACCAGCTGCAACTATATTTGATATGATGGCTAGCATCCTCTAATATATCCATCTATCAAATCTATACAAATATGTAAAAATAACCGCACTCTTTGTTAATCTAATTACTTTTTTTTTGTAAAACTTGGTATATTTTTCTGGTACATTATGCTTAAATAAAGCCAAGTATAAAAAGAATTTCCTAAAATAACATGTAGAAATGTAATAGTAAGTAATATTAAATCCAGTCTAATCAGAGTTTGATTTAAAAAAAAAAAAAAAAAAAATATCTCCAAAATATGATTTGCTGTATATTTGAACTTTTCCTAATTTTAGATGCTGTACTTAAGTATAAAATAAGAAAAGAAAAATAGCACTTTCAAAATATGAAATATCTGTATGAACTGAAATAAACCTAAATTAGACAACTATGATTAAAGCTAACCAAGTAATGGTTCTCAGGCATCCAAAATACATAAAATGGGAACTTAACCATCGCCAGACAAAAAAAAAATGGTAGTTTTTGGAATGCATTTTCCTATACCAAACACATGCAAAGCAGAATAAAGTGATTATTTTTTCTCAAATTAATTTATGTGTATTATGTAACTGTAGTGTATAGAGTCAGCATTGATAATGAAAGCTGCAGGACCATGTGGTAGGTTTGTTGTGAGGTCCGGCTTTAAAATCTGCGGCTGTAACTAGAGGAAGTATATGAGGATGAGGAGAGGTTCATGCTGAATCCAGAGCCAGTAGCATCAAAGCTGCCTCTTCTTGAACCTGACCTAGAACCTGTCCTGGATCCAGACCGAGAACCAGAAGCAGATGCGGCACCACTGACATTGTAAGGACTGTAGAGACCTTTACTGGATACTGATGAAGCTTCCAGAAGCCTAAGGCCAGATCCCTCCTCAACCATGCTTCTGTCCATGGCATCTTTGTAGGAGATCCTCAGTTTTGTTTTTGGGCACGTAAGGTATTTTGTGTAAGCACTCACATCTCTGAGCTTTTGTGCTGTACGCCCATCAATAGCACCTTTCCTGATTGCCTCCTCTAGAGAGATTCGTCCCTCAACCTCTGGCTCAATAAGGCCACCAGTGAGATACTGCACTTCCAGGAAACGTTGCCCTGCCTCATAGTAAAGCCAGCCTTTCTTGAGAGCCTGAGCAGCAGACATTCTGACTTTAGTGCGAGGATCCTCAAATCCATGGAAAGCTTTCTGGGCCAAGTTGAGTCTGTCAACCATTACCCTGTCTATAAGACCCTTCTCCGTGGCTTCGGCAACTGAGAATTTCTCTCCAGTGGATGGGTCTATTACGCCACCAGTGCAAGCCTGTGCCTCCAACAGTCTCTGGCCAGTTATAGAATCCACTAAGCTCCTACGCATGGCTTCAGTGACGGAAACTTTTTCTAGGCTATCTGTATCAAGGATTCCAGCCACAGGACCGGTCTCCTCAGTTGGATCATTCCATACAGTTGCAGGAGTTTTGATGGAAGGTATGGGGCTCATTGGATAAGAGGAGGTGGAACCAAAGGAAGAGGAGCGGGAACGGAAGCCACTCATGTTTCCAGATAACATATCAGCAAATTCGGTGATAGAGAGGGTGCCAGCGCGGTACTGCTCAATTGCACTCTGGTCGATAAGACCTCTTGCGATAGCATCATCAATGTCATACTGTCGACCTGATCTTCGGTCAATGAGTATAGACTTTTCAACCCCTTCTGATGATGTTATTGTGATTTCTTCCCACTCACACTCTTGCTCTGAAAGTTCAATGTAAGTCTGATGGTCAATTAGCCCTTTGCGGTAGGCTTCATACACAGACATCTCTTTGCCCGAGTCAGGATCAACAATGACGACTCTGCGTTTGCGAACAGAGGATTTGGAAGAAGACGCTCTCTCGCGTTTCTTTTCTTTAAGAAGCAAGAGCACAAGACCTGTGTCCGGGTCGACAATACACCTGTCCATCAGTTGCAGGTAGGTAAGATTCTCCTCGGTGTTTGGGTCAAAGAAGCCCTTGGTGTCATCCGATGGGTCACTGAGGATCTCGTTCATCTCCTCATCGAAAAAGCCTCGGTTGTAGGCCACTTCAACTGGCAGTCGGTGACTCTGCTCTGGGTCAATGATTCCTCCAGTAGCAATCTGGGCCTCGAGGAGACGAATTCCATGGTCTCTCAAAATCAGGCCCTTTTTCATAGCCTGGAACAGTGAGATCATTTTGCCTGTATAAGGATCTTTATAGCCAGTCACAGCCCTCTCGGCAGACAGGAGCTTGTCTTTGAACTCTGGACCGACGATTCCCATCTTGACTGCTTCATTTACAGTTAACTTGAGGTTCTTGATAGGGTCAATGATATACCCTGTGGACGCTTGAGCTTCCAGCAACTCGAAAGCAGTGCCTGGCCTGATCATATTCTTTTTCATGGCTTGGTAGATAGACAGTCGGTCTTTAGTAGACTCCACAAACACGCCAGCAATACAGCTTGAGCCCTCAAGATATTTTCGCAAGCTATCACTCACCTCCTCCACTGTTAATAGTCCCTCATTAAGCTTGCTGACTGTTTGCTCATCGATGATTTTTGAGCGGAATAACTCTTCTATTGTTATTTCTTTTCTGAGACCTTTGAAGAGCAGTCTTTTGTCTCCGAGAGACAACAGATATTGCCCATCTTTGTCTAGCTTGCATCTTTTCAGAAGCTGAGAATATGAAACTTTTTCGTCAGTCAATGGGNTAGAGACAAAAGATATTGCCCATCTTTGTCTAGCTTGCATCTTCTCAGAAGCTGAGAATATGAAACTTTTTCGTCAGTCAATGGGTCGACATATCCTTTAACCTCATCTGAGAGCTTTTCGTTTGTCTCTTTGTTAATATATCCACGTTGTGTGGCAATCTCTGTTGGCAAGTGGAAGTTATATTCTGGATCAATGATGCCGCCTGTTGCTGTTTGAGCTTCAAGAAGTCTTAGGGCATAGTCTTCTGGGATAAGGTCCTTTTTCATTGCTTGGAAGAGGGAGACCACCTTTCCACTATATGGGTCCTTATAGCCAGTGACTGCTCTCTCTGCAGACAGGAGCTTATCATGAAGTTCTGGGCCGACCACACCTTTACGCACTGCTTCATCTACAGTAAGCATTTCATTCCTGACAGGATCAATAATGAATCCAGTGGCTGCTTGAGCCTCTAAGAGGGCCATTGCAATGTCTGGCTTCATCAGTTCTCTCTTCATTGCTTGATAAATGCTCATCTTGGAATTTGAATCAGTAACCACACCAGCAACACTGCCAGTGCCATACAAATACTGCTTAACACCTTGCATCTCCATGACATCACGCATAGTCTTATTTTCTTTCTTCAGCAGGTTGTAAGTCTCAAGGTCAATGATACGGGCATTGTAGAGATCTTCAATTGTGATTTGACGTCTTTTTGTGCTGCCGGTCTGGGTGCCCCCCCCTTTAATGATTTCTCTCTGCTCCAGGATCTCAATTATAATGATAATCATTCGTTCCTTTGTTAAATTGCCAGAACGATATTCTTCTAGAAGCCGAGCCCTCTGATCTTCAGGCAGCAGATTTGAATTCATGACATCCCAGAGAGACATAGAGCCCTGACCCTCAATGGGTAGGTCAATCTGGGTATTGGATAGATCACTCTGGGTTTGTTCTTCACTGTAAAGGTATGTCTTCTCGACAACCGTTGGGGCCTGAGGTTTGGAGAGCTTTAGTAGATGTAAGCCTGTATCAGGATCTGCCATGCACTTGTCTTTCAACTGTTTGTATGATACATTCTCATCAGATGCAGGGTCAGAGAAGTACTTGCTTTCAGCAATGCTGCTGGCCAGCTGTTTGGTAACGTATCCACGCTGGATTGCAGTCTCAACAGGAATACGATGACTGTTTACTGGATCAATAATTNCTTGGTAACATATCCACGCTGGATTGCATTCTCAACAGGAATACGATGACTGTTTACTGGATCAATAATTCCACCAGATGCCAGTTGCGCCTCCAATAGAGGCATGGCATGTTCTTTGGGGATGAGGTCTTTGTCCATGGCTTGATATAGGGAGATCTTATTGCCTGTGAATGGGTCTTTATATCCAGTGACAGCTTTTTCAGCAGAGAGAAGTTTCTCATGAAGCTCTGGGCCAACAAGACCCGCTTTAACAGCATCATCCACAGTGAGACATTCATTTCTTGATGGATCCACAATGAATCCTGTGGCAGCTTGAGCTTCAAGCAGGGCAATACCTGTGTTCTGTCTGAGGAATTTCCTTTTCATTGCTTGGTAGATGCTAACTTTCTCTTTTGTAGGCTCAAGGTAGACTCCAGCAATACTCTCAGAGCCTTGGAGATACTTGTTGACTGAAGCGTTTTTGCTGACCTCTTTTGGAGTCTTTTTACCTTGTTCCAGCAAATCATAGTTAGACTTATCAATGATTTTGGAGTCAAATAATGACTTGGCTGGAACTGGTGCTCTAAGTCCCTTAAAGCAGCCCTCTTCTTGTTTCTTGGCATCTTTCTTAGTAACAATTTCAATTAAAACCTTTATGATCTTCTCAATTGTCATTTTCCCAGATCTGTATTGCCTTATTAGGTCAAGCCTTTGCTCTTCTGTGATATAGTCAGAGTTAATGAGCTCCCATAAGGTAACTTTTCTCCCTTTGAACGGTCCGCTCTGAAGTTCAACAGTTGCCTGAGTCATTGCGTCTTTGGTCTGGGCATCAGTGTACTTCATCTCCTCTTTGGCATTGATAGCTTGTTCAGACAAAGGCAGAAGCTGAAGGCCAGTCTTTTTGTCAGTGACACATCGTTTATAAAGCTGTGGATATGTGACGTATTCCTGAGTGTTTGGGTCAAAGTATCCCTTAACTTCATCACTTGGGCTGCTCAAAAACTTCTGGGTTGCATCATCAAAGCAGCCCTTTGTGCAGGCAATGTCATGTGGAATACGGTGACTTTGAACAGGATCAATGATGCCTCCCGTTGCCAGTTGTGCGTCAAGCAGTCGGATTCCTTGTTCCTTCATGATCAGGTCTTTCTTCATAGCCTCAAACAGAGAAATTGTTTTTCCAGTGTAAGGATCTTTATAGCCTGTGACAGCTCTCTCTGCAGACAGTAGTTTTTCATGAAGTTCTGGACCGACCACACCTGCTTTGACAGCCTCATCTACTGTAAGTTTTTGGTTTTTAACAGGATCTACGACATATCCCGTGGCAGCTTGTGCTTCCAAGAGATTAAGAACAAGCCCAGGTCTCATCATGTCTCTTTTCATGGCATCATAAAAGGACATTGTTTGTTTGTTTGAGTCAATAATTACGCCAGCAATGCAGTTAGTGCCCTTCAAGGCATTGCGCACATGCTCCATCTCAGACACGTCTTTTACCAGCAGTTGTCCTTTCTGCAACTTGTTATAAAGGTCTTTGTCAATAACTTTTGACTCAAGAAGTTTTGTAGCAGGTACAGGCGCTCTCAGGCCATCAAAGGCAAGCTCATTCTTTTTCTCTTTTTCCTCTGCCACAGTCAGGACAATCTTGATGATCTTTTCAACTGTAATTTTTCCCGTTTTGTACTGTCGGATAAGATCTTTTTTCTGGTCTTCAGTGAAGTACTCAGAGTTTATAATCTCCCATATGGTCACAGTCTTTCCTTTAAAACGGCCGAATGGCACAGACACAGTTGTCTTGTCAAACACATCTCTTGTTTCCTCATCTGTAAATATCCTGGCATTTTGAGCAGCCTCCTCAGAAATGGGCAAAAGAAGAAGTCCTGTTCCCGGATCAGTGACACACCTTTCTAGTAGCTGTTGATACATCAGATTTTCTTGGGTGTTTGGATCATAGAATCCCTTGACATCATCTGTGGGATTTTGTAGGATTTTATTGGTGGCTGCATCAAACTGACCCTGCTTATAAGCTATTTCATTTGGCACACGATGACTATTGACTGGATCAATAATGCCACCTGTTGCTATCTGAGCCTCAAGCAACCTGATGGCATGATCCTCCCCAATGAGACCCTTCTTCATAGCTTCAAAGAGGGAGATTTTTGCCTCTGTGTATGGATCCTTGTAGCCAGTGACAGCTCTCTCCGCAGACAGCATCTTGTTGTGAAGTTCAGGTCCAATTAGACCCTCTTTAACTGCCTCGTTGACAGAAAGTTTCTTGTTTTTAACTGGGTCTATTATGTATCCAGAAGCAGCCTGTGCCTCCAGCAGCACTAGCCCCGTCCCAGGAGCAATCTTCTTCTCTTTGACGGCTTGATAGATGGGCATTTTTTGATTTGGATGCACAAGAAGGCCACCAATGCAGTTCTTGCCCCGAAGAACTGTTTTAAGTTTTTCTGTCTTGCTGAGTTCTTCAGCTGTGGTGTCACCACTCTGGAGCTTATCGTAATCCATTTTGCTTAAAAATCCTATTTCAAAAAGTCTACTTGCTGGGACCTTCTCACGAATGCCATCGAAGGATAATGGAGAGAAGCCATGTGTGCTGTCAACTTCATCAGTAATACTTTGACCATTGAGGACTTTTTTGCATTCTGTCTGGATGTGAATCTCCTGGGTGATTTTCTGAGCAACCTCTAGCTGCTGAAGTTTCTCACGCAGTTTCTGGTTTTCCTCAGCAAGAACCCTTTCTTGTTCAAGCCTTTTCCTCTCAAGTTCTTGCATCTCTTTCTGCTTGTTGAGCATCTCTTGTTCAGCCTCTTTCTGTTTTGTCAGAGCAGCATCCATAGTGGCCTTTAGTTTAGTCTTCTCATCCTCCATTTGTTTTCTTTGACGTTCCTGCTCATCCTTAAGGGCTTTTGACTTTTTGACCTCTTCTTCAAATTGGCTCTCTAATCTCTTCTTTTCATCCTCAATTAGTTTTTCCTTCTTCAGCAGCATCTCCTTTTCTGACATAAATGTCTGCTGGAGAATTGTTTTCTCCTGTTTAATTTGTTCTTGCTGGGCATTTGCCATCTGAAAAAGAAGAAACAATGAACAAAGTTAAAACAATGTTAAAAAAAACATTCAGACAAATAACTTTCAATGATGTAAATATCCATTTTAAGATTAATGAGAAATCATTAGGGAATATAATCAAAGATTGGAAGATTTGTAACAAAAAAAGGAACTGATTTAAAGGAACGTTAGTTTTCGGAGAGAGGGTTAACAATGACATGAGCAGCAATTTATACCATCTTTTACACAATACCTCTTTGGACTTTTTCTGTAACTCTTCAGCCTCTTTTTTCAATTTTGCCTTCTCTTTCTCAAGATCAGCAATGGCTTTGCGCAAGTCATCTGCTTCTTTGTTACTGCCCAATCTTTGTATTTCCAGTTTTTCAACAACTGTCATTTTCTCTTTGGTGGCAAGCTCGGTCTCATGAAGTCGGGCACTAATCTCATTTGCCTGCTTCTTGAATTTCTTGGCTTCCTCCTCAGCTCTAGACTGGGCATTACTGAGCTGGGACACCTGAAGTCTAAGTTTCTCTGCCTCAGCTGTTATCTCCAACTGTCTTCTGCGTTCAGCCTCCAATGATTTTTGGAAGCCCTCAGTTTCCTCCTCAAGCCTTTGCTGCATCAGTTGCTTGTCTTCAAGCAGCTTTTGAGCTTGCTCTTGGGCAAGGTCTTTCTGTCTCTGTAGCATTTCCGCCTCTGCTCTAAGTCTAGAGGCCTCCTGAATGGCTTGCATCTTTTCTTTAAGCATCTTTTCAGCAAGTGCTCTTTGCTCGGCAAGGTCAGTCTCTGCAATATGTCTCATGCGAGCAGTCTCCTGGGCCTCAATGCTGAGCCTGGCAGCGTCCTCTGCAAGTTTTTTCATGTTTGCAGCCTCCTCAGCCAAGAATTTTTGAGTATTATCTTTGTCCTTCTGGATGAGACGTTGGTTCTCCTCTTCAATACGGAGCTTGAGTTTGATGAGCTCTTCCATTTGAATCTTGACCTTAAATAGTTCCTCCTCTACCTGGGCTTTCTGTTTAACGGCATCACTGACCTCGTCCTTCAGGCGATGAAGCTCATCATCCAGGAGAGTCTTCTGTTTGTCTGTCTCATCCAACCGCAGTTTCACTTTAGCGAGCTCTTGCTCAACCTGAGATTTCTGCTTAAGTGTTTGCTCTGCGAGTGTCTTGTGCCTAGCCATCTCCTCATCAGCCAGCTGTTTCTGTTTCAGCGCTGCTGCCTCTGCCTGGGCACGCTTTTCTGCCTCTAGCTCTGCCTCTTTTCTGAGCCTCTCGGCGGCTTCTTGGGCTCTGGCCTGATTGGCTGCCTCAACCTCAGCAGCCTGACGCTGACGCTCTGCATCTTCTGCTTGTTGGCGGAGGAGGGCAGCCTCTTTCTCTGCCTTTTCTTTGGCCTTTTCCGCTTCTTGGGCAAGCCTTTTGGCTTTCTCAAACTCCTCCTTGAGCTTTTTCTGTACCAGGCTGTCCTCTTTCTGCTGAACAAGAACACTTTGGACTTGCTGCTCAGCTGTAATTGCTTTTTCAGCAGCCTCTTTTGCAGCGAATATTTGCCTCTCAGCTTCTTTATCAGCATCTTCTTTTTGCTTTCTGGCCTCATCAGCTTTCCTTTTGAGACGCTCCACTTCTTCCTGGGCAACCTGGCGCTGTCGAGCTGCTTCCTGCTCTGCGGCAGTAATCTTTTTCAGTTTTTCTTCAGCCTCCCTTCTTCTCTTTTCTTCCTCAAGGGCAAGCTTGCGCAGCTTCTCGGCGTCCTCCTCAGCTCGCAGTTTGCTCTGTTGTGTTTCCTCTGCAATATTCTTCAGCTTATTCAGTTCAAGCTCCAAATCAAGCTTGCCAGATGAAGCCTTCTCAAAGTTCACTTTCAAGATACGAATCTCCTCTTCAACTATCCTTCTCTGTTTGAGAGTTTCATCCACGATTGATTTCTGTCTGTCTAATTCTATTTCAGAGGACTTCTTGAGCTGTTCGATCTTCTGATCGATGTCTTGCTTGTGCTGGCTTGCCTGATCTTCAAGAGCTTTTCTCTGGTAAGCCTCATCCTCAGCTTTCCTTCTCAGGCGTTCATTTTCGGCCTCTTTTTCTTTCAGAGCTATCTCTGCTTCAGTTTTCAATCGAGTGGCCTCATTAATGGCAGAGAGTTTCTCTTTGAGAATTCTCTCAGCTTCCGCTCTCTGTCTCGCCGCTTCTTCCTCAGCCACCTGCCTCTGTCTCTTTGCCTCTTCAGCAATGGCACGGAGCTTGGATGCTTCGTCTGCAAGATCCCTCAGTTTAGCAGCTTCAGCTTCCAAGAGTTGTTTACTCTTTTCGGTGGTGGACATGCTGTCCTTTTCCGCTTTGGACTTCAGCTGCAAAAGTATGTCCATTTCACTTCTAACTTTGGAAAGCTCATCTTCAAGCTGCTTCCGCTGCTGCTCTGCAGCACTAACCTCATTCTTAAGACGGTACAGTTCATCGTCGAGCAGTGATCTCTGTTGCTCGGCATGATCAAAGTCAGCCCTCAAGCGGATCAGCTCCTGCTCTGCGGAGAGCTTCTGTTGCGATGTGCTCTCTGCCAGCTTCCTCTGCCGCTCCAGCTCTTGCTCGGCCATGTCTTTCTGTTTCAGGGCAGACTCTTCAGCTTTGGCCCGTTTTTTGGCCTCACGCTCAGCTTCGTCTTTCTGTTTTTCAGCATCTTCCTGTGCAAGAGTCTTTTTGTGGGCTTCTTCCTCTGCCTGGAGCCTTAGACGAAGGGCTTCATTGGCTTTTTGCCTCCACTTTTCAAGCTCCTTCTCAGCCTCCTCCCTTGCTTTGTCTGCCTCTTCCTGTTGCTTCTTGAGGCGCTCTGCCTCCTCCTGCAGTTGCACGACAGTCCCGTGCTTCTCTCGGAGTGACTCCTCGAGTTTGGATGTCTTCTCGACGAAGGACATGCGCTTGCTCTGCAGCTCAGCAGCAGCACTTTTCTGAGCGACGTCTTGAGCGAGCTTGATTTGTCTGTCTTTCTCGATCTCAGCCTGCTTCATGTGTCTTTCTGCCTCCTCTGCCTGCATCTTGAGCTTCGCGAGGTCATCCAGGGCTTTCTGCTTCTGCCTGGCAGCCTCTTTCTCTGCTTCAAACTTCAGCTTCAACTCTTCCTCCGCCATCCGCTTCTTCTGGGTCTCTTCGTTAACCTGCTTGCGAAGTTTCTCAGCCTCTTCCTGAGCAGCTTTGCGAAGTCTTTCTGCCTCTGCAGCCTTATCTCTAAGCTGTCTGAGCTCGTCCTCTGCAGTGGACTTTTGCTTCAGTGTAGTTTCCAGCTGAAGTCTTATGATACGGATCTCTTCCTCTATTTTGGTCCGGCATAGCAGAGCCTCCTCCACTTGTTGGCTCTTTGATTTGATTTGTTGTTCGGAGAGGTTTTTGAGCTCGTGTAGCTCCAGTTGGATGTTCTGTTTTTGCTTTTGAGCATCCACAGCAACAATCTCTCGTTTGCTAACCTCCTCTTGCATCATGAGCTTGAGCTCCTGTGCCTCTTTCTCCGCTTTGGCAATGGCCTTGGCATGAGCTTCAGCTAGCTGCTTCTGTTTGTCTAACTCTGCCTGCATCTCAGCCATTTTTTTCCTCTCTTCTGCTTTTAGTTTCTCAGCAGCTTTCTGTATTAGTGGAAGTAAATCGTAAAGAAAATCATGATTAAGATAAAGCATGACGGGGTGTTAAAGGAGTAGTTTACCCAAAAATGAAAATTCTCTTATTATTTGCTCACCCTGTCATTCCAAAACTGTATTGACTTTCTATGATATTATATTTTTACTTTTTTCCATAGAACACAAAAGGTGATGTGTGTGATTATATATACACATGCACACATATATACATACATATATATATATATATATATACACACATACATACATATGTATTGCTGCCAATCTTTTTAACATAATAAAAGTAAATGATAACAGCAGATGTCAAAATTCAAAATGATGATGATAGCTTTGTTTGTAGAGCAGATCATCAATCAGCAAGTTGCTATTCACTAGAACATTTTTGACTGAATAGCAACTAAAATTTTAACCTAATTGAATATCGTCAGAAATCTAGGAAGACATCTTTTATGGATGTCTGTTATTGTGTTTCATCACTTTTGAAGCTTGAAAGCTTCAGATCCTTTTCATAATTAAATGTTTCTCTTTTGTGTTCCATGGAAGCAAGACAGACATTTAGGGTTTGGAATAACACCAGGATGAGCAAATGATGACAGAAGTCTGCATTTTTCAGTGAACTAATTCTTTAAGCGTTAAGGTGATTATTTGGATCAAAGAAAGACAGGCTTGGATGCAATCATGACAAACGGAGTTAAGGTAAATTAACATTCAAAAATCATATGCAATCATTTGGATTATGGTAAGATGATATAATTAATGTATGGAGACACAAGACACTCGTTTATAACACTACACTCTCACAACATGCGAGGGAGAAGCTCCCAAATGGTAGCATTATGAAAACTATTTACTACATTCCATTTAAACAAAGTGATTTAAAAACAAAAGCTCTACAGAAAAACATAGAATGTAATCAATATGCTGTTGCTATAAACTAAATGACTGGATGAAAACTGAGCACACAACTAATGCAAACTACCAGTGTGTTAAAAAAAAAAAATCTGCCTTTCTAAAAATGTATCATTGTTAAGAATGAGAACTTGATTTGGTGGCCTGAAAAAACGGTGAGAAAAACAGAACAACTAAATACCAACAGTGCAAGCAAGTACTCCAGTTAGCAATGGAAAATCAGCTAAAAGTGTTAAAAGTAATGATTCAGGCAGACAAGCAGGTCCTTATCCACAGATAAAGAGGAAAGGTTAGTATGAAAAGAAGATGATCTACAAATAACCTTAAAATATAAAAAATAAAAGCAGTAGGAATCTGATTCTCAAATAAGATTAATTACACCTTCACAACAGAAACAATTAAAATACATAAATATATTAAATATAAACATTAATATATTAAACCTACAACTACTTTATTATATTTAAGTTATAAATTTTAGGTTAGGTATTGTGGAGACCATTTAAGGTAATTAAAAATAAATGAAATAGATAATCTACCATATGAACAATGAGAATCAGAAAACTACAATGAACAAAAGCTCCATAACATTTAACTACAAAGGGTAAATCATAAAAGCTTGATGGAAGAAACATAGAATATTCATGAAGAAGGATACTGGAATATTGGTATGAAATTACTATAGCATAATGAAAAGTTTTACCTCTTTAGAGCCCAAAAAAGATCAAGCAATCATCAAGACAAAGCACTGGCAAGCAGTTAAGAGAAGCAAAGAAACCAAAGGTTAGGGTTTGAAAGACATTCAGTAGTGAGAAAAGAGAAAAGTATATAGGAAAGGTGGGCCTCATATGACTTGTTTTCCCTAGTGTGTATCAGACACTGTCCGATGTACAAATATAACATTTACTGTTCTGTTAAAATGTGTCAAAATACCTCTCAGCTGCTTGTACGTTTTCAAATCAATTAAATTAAATGTATCTGCAAATTAATCATCATAAGCTATTCTTTCTTCTTTTTTGTTGCAAAAATAAAAGTGTAAAAAAAGACAAAATAAATAAATCGCCCTTAACAGATAATGTGAATTATCTGTTATGCTCAATATTTTAAGCAAGACCTAATTAAGACTTTATTTATTTAAATGTATTCTATCCGTCACATATTTCTGAAACACTAGCAGTAGAATACTACTGAAAATAGTTTTATTTGTGTCCAAAATGACACAGAAGAAATGTCGAGTCAACCATACATTAATTATGTCTAGATTTTTTTTTCTGATGAGTGGTTGGTTGGGTTGGTTAATGTTAGGTGTTGAGTTAGTTTGGTATGGACAGGGTCCCCTGATGTCACGCACCTCCTCGCCCTCGATGCGCCGCTGCGTGTCTGTGATGAACTTGATGTATTGACTGGTCAGCGTCATCAATTCACTATAGCGAGTTCTCAGAGTGACATACTAAGGAAAAGACAAAGCAAAGCATAACATAAGTGCACACTGAAAATTATAAACACCATAGTAACCTATGCAGCAGTCAAATGTATAAGAAGTGAATGATCTGAGCTCTTTCTAACCTCTTGAATGATGTTATCAGAGGCAGACTCCATCTTGGTTTTCTTCAAAGGAGAAGTCAGAGGTTCGATCTGAGCTTTGTAGGCAACCAACTGAAGTTCATAGTCCTGGAAAAAAATGAAGATTGTAGCACTCCAATCACAAATTGTAGATAAATAATAAATACATTCATATGCTCTCTCTTATAGAACTCTCTCTTACCTTAATGGTATCAATGTAAGCTTTGGCGTATTTCTGGCACTCGTCAACTTTCTCTTTGTTTTTCTCAATCTCTTCAAGCAGTTTCTGTGAAAAAGAAAATCTGCATATTATACTTATACCTTTGCAATAGGTTAACAAAAAGAATCTCATTGCAATGTATGTCAGAGAAGTAATGCACATAAATGAATATTCCAGAAGTTTCTTTTCTGAGACTTCACAAGATCTTTATTAATCTTGTTCCATATTTCACACCACTCAAACTTTCTTTTTTAAAATGCTACACTGCACATCTGTAAATAGATATTTCCATGTTTATGAAATTAATTACACTATGTAAATACAGCAAGAGTATGTGATTTATTTGTCTATCTGTGTAAATTTAGACACGTAAATCAGTCTCTGACAAATACTATACAAAATAATACTCTATTTATTACATTTGATGTCACTGGTTATTGTTATTTTCAGTTTCATTTGGACATTGATAACTAAATGAGCTTAACGGTAAATATCTAATGACGTAAAGTGAGGCATTTAATAAGTGAGTGTTAGCATTTATACTGTCAGGGGTCCTACAAATTTCCCATTTCAAAATTACATACTTTTTCAGACTTAAATTTCCAAACTTCTCGGTAGATTTTCTATATACTGTATAATTTATATATACAGATTTTTTTTATATAACCTATTTCATTTGTGCATCCCTGCCATCTTACTATGAATAAAATGATAGCAGGGATGCACATGAATTAACAGAGATCTACAGTAACTGCTCAAAATTGAGCTTTTCTTTTGGTAGTACATCTAATATCAAGGCCTAATGTCCAAAATGTGTGCATTGTTCTACAGTATATGCAAAATTGAATAGTTTCTTATGCACACATAAAAGTCTGTATATTTTTATTTTTGAAAAGGTCCTTGAGGTTTTGTAATACGGTGCTAAGAATATAGTGTGAAGAAACCCAAAATGCTTATAACCTGCATTTAGCATAATAAAAAACTGCACCTTAAATTCATTCAGTCATATTTGGCGATCACTAAAGAATCACTAAACAGCTTCCATGAAACCTCACTTCTTGTACGATGAATTTATTTTCATTAAATTCTTAATTTCCTATTATAAAAAAAATAAATAAATAGGGGCAAAAGTCTGGAAACACAAAATTTTTTCCATACTCTGCTTTTTTCCCCCCATACTTTTCCAAACCTCGTAGGAACCCTGACTGTTCACCTTTGGATTGGCAACTTAGACTATTACTAAAAAGTCTTCAAACAAGTGTAAAGTATTGCTTAACCCACTGTTAAAACTATCCATCACTAGCTGTTAACCCAGGGTTAAGCGTGTGAATGGAGAAAGCTTGTGCCATTGAGTACCTTCTCCTGTGCCAGCTGCTCTTTGAGTGTCTTGCTGTCGATGATGGGCACGGCCTGGATCTTCTCCTGCCGCTGTTTGGCGTCTGCGATCCAGCGGATGAGCCAGTCGTAGCTCTCCCTGTAGTAACCCAGCTGCCGTCCCAGCTGCTCGAGCTCGCGCTGCCGCAGGTCGATCTGAGCAAAGACGGCACGCCAGCGGTCCTGCAGGCTGCCCAGGAGCTGCCGGTAATGATCCAGCTCCGCGTCCCGCTCGCTGTGAACCTGAGCCATGCGCTGGCTGACCGCCGTGGCCTTGGCCAGCTCACTCTCCACATCATCAAACACGGGCCGCTGGGTTTCTGCATCCGAACGCATGCGCTGAACACAAGTGAACAAGCTGACTTAATACCAAATTTGATGTAACTACATTATGCATACAGTACACTAGCAGGTATGTACAGTGGTGGCCAAAA